>JXPZ01000021.1:0-13147 GCA_001014575.1 Themira minor
CACCAATGTCCATTATTGTTCTATATTGTATTGAACAATCAAAAATAAAAATCCCAAATGGAAAATTTCCCTTTCTATTCGTCCCTGAGAACCGTTATTGGTAACATTTTATTTTCTACATACGCAGTAAGACACGCAAACTAGCATCCATGATTCCCGAAAAAATTGGTGAGCATTGTTTTCTTGTAAATTGTTAATATATTTGCATTGAGTTTTCGAAAAGTCGGTGCAAATCTTCGTGAGTTTTGTCGCGTGGTGCCAACTTCAGTATACGTTCTTGTGGCAGAGCGCCCTCCACCAATGCAGGTATGTCGGCACTTGTGAAATTCATCGCGCTCAGGCCGTTCTCGATTTTCGCCTTGCTCATGTAGCCGCGTATGACATCGGCCAAAATTTTGCCCGCATCTTCGAGGCGAGCGTTCGTGGTGTCCGCCCCCAAGAGTTGGGCCGCCTCCAAATGGCGTTCGGGGCACGCGGGCGCCGTAAACTCGAACACGGCCGGCGCCGTAATCACCACCGACAAACCGTGCGGTATGATCGGATGATCGGTCGGGTAATCGTTCGGCTGAAAGTGACGCACATTGCCCGAGATGGGATACGAGAGGCCGTGACACAAATGGACGCCAGCATTGCCGAAACCCACGCCCGCCATCGCCGACGCCAAATGCATGCGCGATCGGGCCTTCACGTTGTCCGGCTGGTAAATGGCATCGATGAAGTTGTCGCGTATCGCCGCCAGGGCGAAACGAGCCCACACATCCGAAATGGGATTGCGCCCCTGGTAGGGGGGACGCAGGCTGGGATCACTGGGTGCCGGACCCCGCTGCCGGTAGTCGACAGCGGTGAAGCTCTCCAGCGCATGGCAGAACACATCGAAGCCCGAGTAGGCGGTGACGCGCTCCGGCTGCGACAACGTGTGCAGCGGATCAATGAGGGCCAGCGACGGCTTCAGCAGCTTGCCCGAAATGCCGGTCTTGAGGTGCAGCCGCTTGTAGTCGAAAATGGCCACACCGGTGGTCTCGGAGCCGGTGCCCGCAGTGGTGGGCATGGCCAACATCGGCTTTAGCTGGCCGGGAATCTCCTTGCCCTTGCCCACGGGCACATTCACGTAGTCCAGGAACTCGGCCTCCCGGTCGCAAGCAAACAGATTCGCCGCCTTGCAAGTGTCGATCACCGAGCCTCCGCCGATCGCTACGAACGCATCGAATTCGTGGCTGCGTGCGAACGTGGCGGCCTGCCAGAAACTCTCGTCCGTGGGCTCCACACGCGTGCCATCGAACACCTCATACGCGAGGCCGTGGCGACTCAACGAATCGAAGGCGGTCCGCACGCTCGGCAGTCGAGCCACGTTCGTGTCGGTGAAGACGCAAATCGACTTCGATCGCCAGTTCTTGAGGTCCGCACCCAGTTCGGCGGACACGCCCGGCCCAAAGCGGATGGTCGACGAGGACATCTCGAACGCGTATTCCATTGGTCCCGTCTTCTGGGCATCGGCCAACGAAGCACACGCCTGCGAGTGGGCCGGGCATTTGCAGCTGCGAATTTGAAAGGCTTTTTAAAGAATGTGCAAGTAATGCGAAAAGTTCACTTACGACTGACCGACAATGGAATTTATTAAATTTACAACATTTCTACGCGACATTTTGGACGTTTTTCCTCAGCACTGATAAACGGAACAGCTGTTTTCTGTTTATTGATAAGGCAAAACGAAAACAAGTGCTGAGCGAAAGCTATTGATCGACGGCAAAGCTTTTCGAACAAGAGCTTTTGCCGACGATTTCGTGCTCTTTTGAAAGTTAACGAAACTCACCGTTGGTTCTTCATTGCAGATTCGTCTCTCCTCGCATACGCCATGGATTGCACAAATGACATCGCTGAGCACCCAAATGATGCTTATGAGCCCTTCCAAGCTGTGGACGAATATTCCTCTGAGCTCTACGACTTCGAGCTGCTGTGGCAGCAAACCTCTGAAGAGCTACAGCGCGAGATGGCAGCCACGGAGCTGCAGAATCTATTTGCCGGTGCAGTGCAAATCAAAGACGATTAGACCTAAATCGTTGTTGATTCCCAGGCATTCATACATTTACGTTCAGTATTCATTTTTTTATTGTTTTAAATTTTAACTTATTTTAATTTCGCAAGCTTATGATACCTAAAAGGAATCTATTTATTGATTCCCTAGTGGTTGGGAGATGGCAAGAACACTTGTTTTATGAATGTTCGCAGTTTGTACCATTTTATTGGAAACCCTTCCACTTTGCTTGTTTACCCGTTTTGTCTCTCATGGCATGTAAAAAGTTTTTAATTTATTTTTTTTTANATTTTTTTACAATTATGTACATAAGTTCGTGTTTTATAATAGTTTTATGTTAAAAAGTAAAAAAATTCAAAATTTGTGTTTTTGAATTAGCATTTTCTCTAATTTTGTAAAACACATTCCATTTTTAAAATCGATTTTAAGTTGGTGAGCAAATTTTAATTCTCGTGATTTGTAAAGGAACATCGAAAATGTTTCTGTACGGTAAAATTTTTAATTTTTCAAAAATTGTAAAAATATTTTTATTTGTTCAAATGTTTATATCGAAATTTCGTATTTCATCCAAAATTTTATTATCTATAAGAAAAACATTGAAAAGTCATTTTTAAAGGCAATTAAGGGAGATTTATGNAAAAATTTAGAGGGATTATCCATAAATCCCTCTAAATATGTAAAGTTAGTCCCTTTTCCATTGCCAATACCCCTTTTGTCCCCCTCNTGAGGGATTATCCATAAATCCCTCTGGATATGTAAAGTTAGTCCCCTTTCCATTGCCAANAGAGGGATTATCCATAAGCCCCTCTAAATATGTAAAGTTAGTCCCCTTTCCATTGCCAATACCCCTTTTGTCCCCCTCTGTAAAAAACACAATTTGTACATTTTCGTTTTTCGTTTAACGGAAGTAAATTGTTTATTTTGAAAATAAACTTATGTAATATATAATTGCTCCAAAAAAAAAAATAAAACTCTTCCATCCAACGAAATATTATAATTGTTTACATTTTTGTGATATTTTGTTGTTGTTGTTTAAATGTAGATTTCGTTTATAAAATTAATTAATTTTAGTTAAAAAAAAATAATATGATTAAAATACAAATTTTTGTCTTTACAGTTTAAAGGAAGAACAGTGGAAAACCGAATTGGAATAATTTTGTGAAGAACAACTGCAACGGCCCCACATGGTACATTCTCTCAATCACTCTCGCATACCTTCTCATATAACGCAGCTTTGTACATTTCAGAGCTTTCCTTTTTGACTGTTGAGGATTTCGAAGGTGACCGCTTGGACGGCTGACGGCTGGCTGATTTCTTCCGATAATAATGGCACTAAACGTGTGTGTGTGTGGGTGGCTGTTAGATAAATGCATACATCCGGCCTCGAGTACAGATACGGAGCGAAAACGTGGGTAAGTTGGCAAATGTTTTACCAATGCAAAGCAAAACAAACAACTTTGTGGGATACAACTTTTGGTGTTAGTAGGTTTTAGTGTAGTTTATTTGCAATTTGGGGTTTCGGGTGCACATGTGATTTCGTGGGTAATTNAGGTATTTTAAGTACACTTGGTCATCTATGCAACTGTTTAGTTAGTGTAATACTTCAGCTGTTTGTGCGTCTGTGTGTGTGTGTGTGTGACCCTTCATATCGTGGTTAATAGTAAACATCGTCGTCGCCCTTTAACATTCTTACAATCACTTACAAATAACTGCTTAGACCCCTCTCACTCGCTTCTCTCCTCCCGTCCACAACGTGCCCTAAACTTGATTGATCTGTGTGTACCGATGCACTTTGGGTTGTTTGGGCTCCTTGGTGGGCGGCTTGATCTCCTCGCTCAGCTTCTGGTACACGATCGAGTTCTTCGACGAGGCCAGCAGGGCCATGCGATAGCGTTCGCCGCGCTTGCGCATCACCACGGCGACCAGCTTCACGATCACCAGCAGTATGACCACCAGACAGACGGCGATCACCACCAAGGGGATCATGAACTTNGATGACCACCAGACATACGGCGATCACCACCAAGGGGATCATGAACTTGTAGTTGCTGTAGTAGATGCGGCCCCGCTCGATGATCAGCTCCTCGTCGATGTTGTCGTCGTCGTTGTCGTCACCGTTGATAATGAATTTATCTGCAATTGCAAAGGGGAGCTTAGTAAGATTTGTTCGCTCATGCGAGGGGGGTTCCCAAACTCACTCCAACGATTCAGTTCCTTNAGGGGGGGCTTAGTAAGATTTAATTTTGCGAGGGGGGCTTCCCAAACTCACTCCAACGATTCAGTTCCTTATCATTGACGGCCTCGTCTTCGATGTCTTGCACCTTGATGCCCACCTTGCGGTTGATCGTCTTGTGCGTCTTCTTGACCTCATCGCCATTGGCGCTCTCCTCGTTGTCCTCATCGTCGTAGTCGCTGTCATTCTCGTCGTCATCATCATCGTCGTCGTCGTCGGCATCGTCGTCATCCTTGTTCTCGCCGCCATTGTTGAGCTCCTCATCCTTGTCCGTGTACAGGTTGTCATCGTCTTCGTCGTCCTCCTCGTCAGAGTCGACGAGTTCCTCCTCCTTGGGGGCTGCCGGCTTCTTCTTGGAGTCCTTGAGGATCTTCTGCACCTTCTTCAACTTGCTGTCCTCCATGATGTCCAGCAGCTTCATGGCGTCCTCGTCCAGCTTGATGTCCGCCTCCTTGAGCCGCTCGTCTAACTTCTTCGGCTTCTTTTGCGGCCGCATGCCCTCCTGGTGCTTGCACACCTCGTGGGCCAGATCGGCCCACTCCGCTTGCGGCTGGAACTCGCTGAGCACGGCATCGCTCTCGATCTTCGCCAGGCTGGGCATTTTGCTGGTCATCATCTTGGTGTTCAGCGACACATAGCTGATGAACTTCTGGAATTTCTCATCGCAACGCAGCGGATTGTGCGAAATGTCAAAGGTGCGCAAATTCTTGAAACTCTTCACGTCGCCCGCGGCAATCGACTTGATCTGATTCGACGAGGCATTCAGCATGCGCAACGTCTCGTAGAACATGTACTTGTTGCCGACACCGTAGTGGGCATCCGACATCAGGGACTCCAACTCGCATTCGCTCACGTCCAACTCGCGCAAACGGTTCAACGGCAAGAACAAACGCACCGACAGCTTCTGCAGCGGATTGCCGGCCAGATTCAGTTTGATCAGATCGCTGTTGTTCATGAACATCAGGTCGTCCAGACGCTTGATCAGATTGTTGCTCAGATCCAGGTCGATCAGTTTGCTCAGGCCGTTGAAGGTGTCGCGCTCCAGGTTGTTGATGTTGTTCCAGGCCAAACGTAGCGTGGACAAATGAGGCATGGTGGCGAAGGTCTTGTGGCCCAGGGCCCCGATCGCACAGTTTGAAATGTCCAGCATGTAGACGGTGAAGAAGCCATTGTAGCTGAGGAAACCGTCGGTGGGCAGTTGACTGAGCTTGGGGTTGTCGTTCAGATGGATCACGTCCAGCTCGGAGTTCTTGTAGAACACCATGCTCGAGATCTGGTCCAGCTCGTTGATCGACAAGTCGATGTTGCGCAGGTTCTGCAGATTCATGAATGAATCGGCCTGGATGCGTGTGATGCCGTTGCCCTTGAGGTTCAGATTGGTCAGGTTGGTCATCTTGTCGAACATGCCGTGATGGATGTTGGTGATCGAGTTGAAGCTCAAGTCCAACTGCTGCAGATCCCTGGTCCCGAAACGCAGATCCCCAGTGATCGAGTTGTACTTCATGCTCAGAATACCGAGAGCCGTGCGATTGAAGATCCTAGGCGGCAACGACTTCAGATTGTTGTACGAGAAGTCCAATTCCTCGATCTTGGGGGTACCCTCGAAGATCTTTTCGGGCACCTTCTGCAAGTTGTTCTGCGACAAGTTGATGTACACAACGTTGGGCAGCTGCGAGAAGGCGGTCACATTCAGTTCGCTCAAATTGTTGCGCGACAAGTCCAACTCCTCAACGGTCGACGACTGCAATAGACAAAAAACAATCAATATAGGGTCTTGACAACTTTACTTCGCAATAACGCACCTTCAGCAAGTAGTGGACACTCGACATGACGCTCAAATCGTTGCCGGAAATGGTCAGCATGCGTAGCTTCTTGTTCTTCGCAAAGGTGTCCGGGTCGATGATGACCAGACCGACATTCGACAAGTTCACCGAGTACAAGTCGTCCAGACCCTTGAAGGCCTCCGGGTGCAAGTACTCAATGGTGCAGTTGATGATCTTCACCGTGGAGATGTGCTTCAGGCCCAGCTGCACGAAGAAATCGGGGCCCAGGAGGATGGGGTACTTGGGGCCCACATCGGTGACCACCAAATCGGTAATGTCCGTGCCGAACTTCTGGGTGCCCGAGTCCAATCTGTCGGGATAGGGGAAAACCTATAAGTTTCTTCTTTCTGCATGGTTACTTCACAAATTTCCACACACCTGCTGCACGTGGCCACCAAGTAGCTGTTGATATTGCGGGCGCACANATTGCCACAAACCTGCTGCACGTGGCCACCAAGTAGCTGTTGATATTGCGGGCGCACACGCAGTAGCGTGGGCACGGCACATTCTGACTGAACACCGTGTCCTCCTCATCGGTGATCTCATCGGAATCCTCGGCATCCTCATCGTAATCGTCGTCTTCGTCATCATCGTCGTCGTCGTCCTCAGCATTGTCATCCNAGCATCCTCATCGTAATCGTCATCTTCGTCATCATCGTCGTCGTCGTCCTCAGCATTGTCATCCGCATTGTTGGTCTCATTCAGAATGTCATTACTTTGGACCTCCTCAGTCTTGGGCTTGGAAGTGGTCTACAATTTTGGATTTCAGTAAAACCTGTTCTCTCTCTCTTTTTGCCATACTAACTCACCGTTGATTCTTCCTTGATCGGTTTCATTTCGACCTTCTTCGCTGTCTTTGCGGTGGTGCTGGGCTCTTGCTTGGCGGGCGCCGCGCTCGCAGCGACCTTCGACTTCTTCGTGGTCTGCGGCTCATCGTAGTACTCGTCCTGATAGTAGTCATCGTCGTCGTACTCCTCCTCGCTGTTGACCGCCTGAGGGGCTGTGCCGTTCTTCATTTTTTCCGGCAACATTTTGTTGAACCTTCAATGGGAGTTTGCATTAGCGACTACAAATTTTCCCTTTCCTCACAACTTACCTGGGATCATCAGCCAGGGCCACGCTATGCTTGGAGGCTTCGATTAGATCTTGCAGAATCTCATCGTTCACAACGGGCTTCTTTTTCGCCTTCTCGGTGGTGGAGCTCACCGTCACCGGTGACTCCTTCAGCTTGGGCGTGGAGATCTTCAAAGGTACATCATCGTCGATGTGCTCTTGCAACTCATTCGAATCGTAGTCGTCGCTGTCGTCCGTACGCGGAGTGCTCGATAATGTCAGTTGAAATATCCCGATCGAGAGAAATAACAACAGCACCAGTCGCAGCTGGCCACCCATGATGAATGAGCTAGAACTGCGTGCCGAGAGCGCCNAGTGCCGGGCGCGCCAAACGAAACAAACAGAATTATTGCAAACGATATCGATTGTTATTNACAATATTATTGCAAACGATATCGATTGTTATTGTGTAAAATTTTGTGTAAATATTGTGATAAAGCGGGCAATTTTGCGCACGTCACGTGTGGGGATCGCACAATTTCGGGGGCGTATTGTTTGCAATGAATTGTGAAATGGTGACGTTCCACTATGACCTGAAACCTGAAGCGGCTTTCTTAGAACNGACGTTCCACTTGGGTTGAATGTGACCTGAAACCTGAAGCGGCTTTCTTAGAACGGCTCATGAGAAAGCNTCCACCCCCCTCTAAACGTGACGCATTACAAAATTTGCTTTTNCCCATCCCCCTTCTAAACGTGACGCATTACAAAATTTGCTTTTCCGTGAAATTCCCCGACCAATAGTTCGCACCTTTCTGGCCCGGGGCTATAAGCGGCGATGACGATGGAAAGTTTGCTCGATATCGCCCTAATGGCTTAACCAAATAGATCGTTCGACAGCGTACCCAAATACTGCTATATGTCATCATTTCCCATTGTAGGGGGTTGAGACAACATCATCAGAGACTGCATAACAAGTGCATGTATAAAGATGTTCAAAATCATATACGATTACGTACTAATCTCATGGCCCAATTTCGTATTGAATGTTACTTTTCCTTTCATTTTGGAGGTGGGTCAAAATATGGTTGCCAACCGAAAATAGTTACTCTACCGCGTGTACGACGCTTCATAGGCAGTTCTTTGGAAAAATAGTGCGTTTCTCTGGGTGTTATCTTGTATTTGGGTGTCATTCATGGAGGGAGATAAGATAAGGAGTTTTCTCCGCGCTAACATAAAAATAAACAACGGATTATTCATTACGGTGAAACAATGTTTGTAAGCGCTTCAAAGAGAGAAAATAAGGGAAATTTCAAAGACTCCTCTAAATTCGTACAGCTTTATTAAAAGGCTCTAAATGTATTGCTCTATCTTTTGATTGTAATTGTTAGCGTTATTTGTCTACAGTTTAAGGAGGCTGGGGGGGAGAAAACAACGTGGCGTCAACCACGACTCCGCCAGACACGTTTACGACAACGCCTCAAAAATTTTCAATTGAATCAACCACTATTAAAAATGTAAATTTTCCCCCACCTTCCCAAAATTTGTACCACACACTGTGTAATCATCCAGTCAAACGTTCACAAAATATTCATAATTTAATGCAATCGCTGTCTGCGTCTCCTCGCCGTGTTCTTATCGTGGAATTCCCTCTCCGCCATCGAACCGATAAACACCGAACAATCGGCATCAAACCATAACTTGAGGTGAGCTGGGCCCCCATTTCAGTGGAGTTGAGTTGAGTTGAGTAAGGCGATCGAACGTAGTTTCACGGCATAAGGTGACAGTTCGCCGTGCAGTCTTTAGTTATGCTCGCGAGTGGTATTTTGTTGTTGTTGTTGTTCGGTTTTATTATTATTCCGACAACATTGGTTGTTTATGGTGTGTTGGGTTTTGTTGGTGCGGCCGGCACTCCCACGACAGCGACTGCGACGAAGCCTCACGCTTACACATTGTTCTAGGAGCTTTTGTTGTCAGTCAGTTGTTAGTGTTGTTGTTATGACAGTGGAGCATCGTCATCGTGTGTGTGCATTTAATTGAAGGCGTCAGCGGGTCGTCGCCGTTGAACCAGCCCAATAAACGTGTATGTACAACAAAATGATGCAATTTGATAGTAAACACGGCATACAAGGCATGGTTCGACAGAAAAAACACTTCTTAATGATTGGAAACGATCATCATCACAGGCAACGACATTTATGGAGATCGTAATTATCATTAAGTGCAATTTGCGTTTTGTTGGCGAGAAAGTGAGCAATTTGATTTGATTTTCGCTTTAACATGGAAATTGGCAATTTCGGAAAAGTTTTGTTGATTTTTAAGGGGAAATATCAGAAATTTAAGGGAATCACTTCCATATGGTATGCTTACGAACTTGATATGAGTAGAAGGCCATTTTGAAGATGGAACAAAGAGTGTGGGAGAAAAACGCCAGATCCATAGATAACAGCATATTCTCGTTAAGCGATAACACACAAGTGAGATAATCATAGAGTTGCCATCATTTGACATTTCATGTGTAGTGGATTCCAACCGCAGTTATGGCCATCCCATTTGGAGCATTCCAAATACAGGCACCAAAGACCTATAAATTGATTTGTGGCTCATTGATAGTAATTTCGCATAATCATATCGTAGTAAATGACATTTTACTACTTGCAATAGCGCTTTTATTGCACAGGATATATGGTTGTGGAATTTTAAAAATCCCCTCAAACTACGTATGATCTCGCACTAGAAGCACTGATTTCGTATTCTAATTAGGGGAAAACGTTGAATAAATTCCATTATTTTTACAATTATCGAAAAGTGTCACGTACGCCCCGAGAACATACCTGAGTGTACAACGTACTTTTTAGAACAAAAAAATTTGAAAAAACAACAATAACAGCAATTTATATTTGCATAATAAATTCACGCGGAAACTCAGGAGGGAGGGAGGGAGAGCTGAAGCAAATGTACGGCTACAAATTGAATTGTAAATTAGATATCGGTCAACAAATTGCTTTTTTCCCCCAATGCGACGAACAAATTTTCATGAGATTTCAGTTTACACAATTTCCCTTTGAAATGCTGAACAATGAAGCGAAATTTCGAAATGTCACTTAGTCACCGTCGGCCAATGCAAATATGCATGCATGCATGCCCATACACATTTACGGAGCTTTTATGGAAATGCGCAGTTCCAGCAAGCAAGAGAAAACGTAATCAGCGACCGTTAACGAAAGAGAGATAGCCTCCAGTTTTATTGTACGCGCGAGAGATTATATCTTAGAAAAGCTTGACAGACAGCCTCACTGGGGGCAGTGTAGGTGTTAACTGGCTGCAACGCTTGATTGCATTGTAACAGTCTGCGAGATTGTGTGAGCTGCGCCGCCAGGTCTTAGCAAATGAAAGCAATCTCTACTTTTACATACCTTCTATAGTCTTTGTAGGGATTTCAAAACGTTGAAGTGATCGGTTTCTTCTCTCTCTCTCTCGGAAGGGCAAGAACTGCAACATAGAGAATAAATGATTGATGATTTAGTTGATTCGATCTATGGACTAGTTTCACATTGGATNGAGAGAATAAATGATTGATGATTTAGTCGATTCGATCTATGGACTAGTTTCACATTGGATTGGGCTGAGCGAAAAGAAGAAAAGAGTCGAACAGCCAACGAATCAAAGTAATTGCATTTCAATGGGTGATTTTGCCTTGACGATGTCTGCTAATGCAAATCGCATACCATTGCAATGACATAATTTGTATATTTTCTTTAGCAGCTGCCCGACATTTCCTGTGGTGATTTCGTGAGCAACACATGGTGCAAACCTGGTACACCTTCACGTTGATTTCCCGAAAATCTTTTGTATTCCCTCGCAAGCATACCTGCTTTGGCAAATAACACACAAACACCGCAGGATATCTTGCTAAGCTGCCCTAAATTTCCGCTCTGCACAGTGTGGCGTTTCTCAGGAAATTGGTTTGGAAAAAAGAAAAATTTCTATTCGGCTTTCCCTTCGAGAGGTCAAAACAACAAGATCGCTTTCCGAACGTTTTCTTTGATTTTACTTGGAGTGGAATGGTTTTGAATGGCATTTCCATACGTTTCGTGTTTGAATTCACTGGTATTTAAATCGATTTGTTTCGTTGAAAAAATTTCGAAAAAATGTCAATGGCTTTTAAAGGCCCCAGATCGATTTCATTGAATCGCCAGAGAAGGTCTATCGAGAGCTTATAAAGTAGCTGGCGGCGTTGTTTATTAAATCTGACAACACGACGATGTGGATCGCGGTGTCGTTGACAATGCCAGCGACAACAACACAAATAGGTGTGCCCCGATCGCTAGAAAGACTAATTGCAGTCTCGTAAAAAGGTCTTCTTTGGGTCAATTTTAATGGGTTTTTTCCGATATCACACACACGCACCAAAAAACACCTTAAAATTGGCAACAACACTGGGAGTCTACGCTCACTTGAACCCCAGGTAGTTTCGCCTTGACAATGGATTAGTGTAGATCTTTTCTCAAGCCTAGTCGGTCGGCGTCGGCGTCGTTTATGACTTTGCATTTCGGAACGCTTCAAGCGAAGACATCCACCACTAGCGAGTGTGTTGAAAATGCTTGCTGCGTTAACGCAGCGTGGGCGCTCTGTCGGCCTTGTCGGCGTCTCAGCGAGCGATCGTCTGGCCATCGTTCGTTACAATAGCTTCATCCTGCAGGATTTTAGCTGCGCTCTCTTAATTACGTGATTACGGCAAATGAAGCGTTGTGTTTGCATTGTTCGCTTCGGGGCGAGCAGGAAGTGCTCTCGAGACGTGAAACACATGTTCGCCGAAAACAAGTAGGTAGAGCCTGAGCCTGAGCTGACTCACAATTTCCGTGTTGCGTTCGTGTATATTTAGAATTTCGAACCCGGCTGCGGGCCTAGTGCGCGGTATTGCATGAGAGTCATGTTTCATTTTAAATATAAATTTCGAAGGCGTTTTTTAGAGCCGCTTTCCCCCTCCGGAAAAAATGTCAATAAATTTCATTTATCGATGTTGAGACNACTCCGGAAAAAATGTCCATAAATTTCATTTATCGATTTTGAGACAATCAACATGCTGGCGGGATGGTTGAAATGGAATTTTTTGTTGGGTTTTGTAGGTGTATGATCATTAGCATAAGTTTTAGTGGTGGTCAAAGCGATTGCATATGATTTGGTGTGCTTGACGATTTTCCCCAAATGACGCTCGGTATACTTTATGGGCATTTACATGAATTCGTTTACACGTTATGGCAGTCGATTTGTCACCGCGAGGGGGAAGAAAGGGCTGCACGTTATAAAAATGCCGATGCGGGACGGCAAAGCACTAAAATTTTGTGGATTCTAAAAAAAAATTCCACACAGGCCGTCCACCTGCTGGCCACTGCAACTCGTTATGCATATGCACTTTGTGTGAAGACACCTGAAACGAGCCATCTGACAGGCCGCCTGAGAACAAGCAATGGCAGCAAATAATGAAAAAACAACAGCAACAACGAGAAGGAATGGTGGATTTTCGAGGCATGCAAGTTCAATGTGCCAAAAAAATGTGAACATACACAAAATGAGCGAAGGAGTTACACACATGGCTGAAATATGAAAAACCTTCAAAGTGTTTTAAATCCCCCATTAAAAATATAAAAAATCTCCAAAAATCATATGAAAACATTTACCGTCTGTATTTCTAGGAAATTTCATAATTATTTTCTTGAAAACCGACAAAATGCGCAAATAACGACATTTGCTTGAAACCTTAGTGCCGTTTTAGGGGCGTAGGATCTGCACGGCGAAGACCGAGAAAAAGTTTCACTCGACTGGTTTCAGGAGGTTATAAAAACTGAGACTGGTAATAAAAGAAGCAAACAGCTGCTTGCAGCAGCAAATGTGGTTAGTTGAGTGGAAAAAAGGGGTAAACACCAAGAATTTAACAACAACAAAAAAGCAATGAAATTAATTTCGGTTTTTTTCTTGGAGATTTAAAGAAGACACACGAGAACGAAA
>JXPZ01000022.1:0-11124 GCA_001014575.1 Themira minor
AATCGACGATTTATAAGCTTACTCAACAATGATTGACAATTATTAATGCACTTTCAAAATCCATTTCAATTAGAAAAATAGAATGTGAACTTTCACATAGCGCTAATTAATTCTTGAATCAACAAAATTTAATTTTTACACAACATTTCTTAAAGCTTCAAATTTTCAATTGGTCTCCGCACAGCCGTTTATAATGTAAATGTAATGCTTCGGAGAAATTTCCATCAAATAATGAAACCTTCGAAAGCGTCGAAATTACAATAAAAATTAATATTATTTACCGTTTTCCGATAATTTCGATTGGTATGCCACAAACGAAGTTGCAACATAAGGTGCCCACCCTAGTGTAGACTAAAGTAATCTGAAAAGTATCCAGGCGTATTTGAGTGCGGAGGTTGAAAGTAATAAAAGAATATCGCCTCTTTGGCGGCCGCCAAAGAATTACCAATCTCACAGGTAATAAATGGAAATTGGTGAAGCAAAACATTGTGCGCACTTGGAATCCTTACTTCACGGTTATTTTCAGAATTTCTTCTTGCTTCACACCTAAAATTTGACTTTATTTGCTTACTGCTTACTGAGGCAAAACAACTTACGTCTCTGTCGTTGCAGACAAAGGAATGAAATTTGAGCAGATATAAAAATGGCAGACACACACTCAATGCGAAATGATATGAGGGCACCACCAAAATCACTTAAAGTTAATGAAAGCCGACTGAAGTGTTCGCCGGCACGGAATTCAATGAGTTCTCCGTTTTCAATGTTGATATGACAATTCGATATACGGATTATAAAATTCCTTCACTTTTGTTAGAATTAAGGGAACTCAACTCTTTTTTATTGAATAACCTGGCTTTCATAACACTACGTACACAATTTGCAAATACGTTTGTCTTTTAAAATCGTATCCCCCGACAAATCCAGTCAAATCAAACAAAATTCCATTCGGTAGACTAGTAGAATAGAATTTAAAACGGAGATTTTGAAATAGCATGTGCTATGAATTTTAAGCGAACACAATTATACCTCCTCTATGTGACATTTAAGGACGTATAGAATTTGCAAAGACAACTGAGCCAAATATCAACACAGAAATTAAGAAGCAAACTTGCAGTAAGCGAAATGGGGGAAAGACGAGAATATTAGGAAACAATTTATAATTTGACACAAGAAGACTTCGTTTTCTCTCCTTCATATATTTGTGCAACCCAAATTAAGACTTGACATTTTTGGTGGCAAATTAATGGAAATAAATTAAACATAAATATTAGCTTTACCAAAATCCAAATTTACATAAGTAAATCAAAATCTGTCGCAAAAAGCAAATTAAAGGGGTTAACATAAGCCCTACGTTAAAAAAACCGCTTTTATTTCTCAATTTTATTTTCCTTCTCAAACAATGTGGTANTACGTTAAAAAAAAAACGCTATTATTACTCAATTTTATTTTCCTGTCCTATTAAATTTGAATTCGATTAAAATTCTCAAGAAGAAAGGAATATCTTTTTCGAGGTAAAATTGAAATGTAATTTGCGTATTTTTCGTTCCTTTTTGGAAAGAGTGTAACAGTAGATTGTTCGAGGGACTTTTTTAAATTGCCAAAACCAATCAAAGTATTGATCAATTGCGTCGTTTGCAAAGCAACCGAAAACCCAATACGAGCCTAAAATATGAATAAATTAATTCTAAAAAGAAACGACAGGATGCCATTACCAAAACAATTGACCGCATGCCATAGTCATCGGTATCGAATCGTATCAATCTTGCTATGAGCGCTCAAAGTAAAGAAAACGTCACAAAGCACCCAAACGGCATCGTCGTTGGGAGATTATGGGCAAACAAATTGAAAAACTTATTGAACCGGAATCGAAACGCATAAGAGGCATTGGAGCGAATTCGGAGTTTTCGTAATCCCCAGGTAGTGGCAGGGAAGACGATCGATGATTCGTATAAAAACCGTGGCGAAATAAAATGCTACCAAATCAGACGAAAATGTAACTGGAAAGCCTTAGGACTTTTTGAAAAACATAACGTAGACAAGTTAACGTGATGGGGGTTGATGTGTTGTGTCGGCGAAAATATTTGACTTATACAATGAACGTAACATCAACACGATTTTGACAAAAACTCGTTGCGAAACAAAATGGACAAAGAAAAACAGAAGCCCCAATGAAAGCAAAACATTCGGCCGCCAAACAGCCATAATAAACGAACCAAGAGATGAGTATCAACAGATGGTGCCCTACCCTACTGCAGGTGAAAATACAGACGATGAATGTTCATGTTTCGCCGTGATATCCGAACCCATATTTGGTGGAGTACAGCAAACGACACTAGAAGTCGGCTTGTACAGAACCTTCATACTCTACCTCCACAAGCCATTTATCTGTCCATTTAGCAGAGCAACGCACTAATAGCAATCTCAAATGGCAAAATCACAATTCCAGCATATCCCCTTACCCTGTATCATAACAAAATGAAATTAAGAAAATGTTTACCTAAACAAATAATTCGTATGTGAGATATTGCCGCCATTGACCTGATGTCTGCGAATGGTCTAACGAAACAAGATGCTGACCGTCTGTGGAATTTGAGCAGAATTATGCTTGATAATTGCTGGTGATAATAAAAGTATGTTTATGGCGGTGATAATATTGTTGGTTCCAGACTGAACAAATTGCATTTAAGGAAAAAACAATACTTTTATGAGATCGTCTTTATGCCATAAAAGTATAGTCAATTCCTTACACGATGTTTATCATAATGAAAACATGTTAAGGACAAAGGACGCAGAAGAAAATAAGAATGTGGTCTATATCGACACGTAGGCATAGACATTTGTTGCTTCTCCTTTTGCCTTACGATTGACTGATGACCTAAACGGGCATGTCATCGAATCCCATCAGATTATCATTAATCAAATAGGAAGTTCTCGGAGATACGGTTGTCAACATAACAAACTGAAAGAAAGCACAAGAAAAGGCAAACGTCCAGGAAAGGAATAGATCGAAGAAAAAATAAAATCATATGCTAAAGGGCAATTCAAAGTAATAAAGATAAATGGCATAATATATCCGAAATGAGCAAGAAGACCAACCCACCGCATAGTCAGCATCATTAGGAAATCATCTTCGACATTATGAATAATGAATATCCTCTGAATTCACATTTTGTACACCCTTTTTGGACAATTTTAATTTGCATACTTGTCTGGGTTATAATTAACATCGCTATACGAAATAAAATATCAACGGGAATTTTGGAAGCCTATTTTTGAAATTTATAAAATTTTATTGTAACGAATAAAAAATACCTTTATAAAAGTGAAATCATTTTTAAAAGCAAATAACAAAAACACCATTTTGATTGTAGCCAATACATGTTTATGAACAGAAAATATGTAAAAGCTCCAAAAGAGAGTTATTTTACTTTTTCTATTTAGCATTTTTAATTTTAACAAAAATAAGGTTGATTTGCAATGCAAATGGTACAATACAATGATGTTTACAATTCTGTTCTTCAGACTGGAGTAGGTCCTCTATGGGGTATTTTGAATTTCTCCTAATTGCACGTTTGACTATTTCAGGAAACGCAACCAAAACAACCTCGAAAACTAATCATTCCACAACATTCCTTTAGTGTTGTTGACTCCTTTGTCCATCCTTTAACATTGTTTGCTTGTGTAATCACGATTGTTATTGGCTTTTGTTCTGAGGAACAAAGCAATTAAGTTTCAGCTCCAATCCACCACAAAACGAAATAGCAAACAAATAGGAAAGGAAGTCCAAAACCAACATGGCATTCCAAACAGACATGCACAAGAATTTTCTGAATCGTTAGGTAGTTCAAGTATATTTTTTTTTTCGAAATGTTCTGAGTTTTAATATATATTTTCTCCAAGAAAGACCAAGACCCCGTACAAAGACCTCGGAGCAATATAACCCATTATATATAACAGCCAACTGTTCCGCAGTTATGGCTGATTTCATATAGAATCAATAATTGTTTCTAGGGTCGATTTAAATTGTTCATTGAACGCTTCTGGTCATATAAAATATCAAAAGTGTTTGCATATCATATTTTATCAGTGAGCTGTCTAAGTTGTAATGAGTTTTTTCAAAGTAAAAATATTATATGTTTTCTTTATTTTTGATTAAGATAATAACACATCGATAAATAACCAGATAAGTGAAAGGCTTTTAGCTGCACGCACTCAAAGAAGGTGGCAACAAAAGAAACCACAACCTAAAGAACCACATTGGGAGATAAATGAAAAATTTAAATTGCGATTTTCAAGCGAAATTTATTGCGTTGTGGCAAATTTATGACATCATAAAGATGCGAACAATTCGGTTAACACAAAGACTTCAGTGAGATTATACCTTAAGCCTGATGCCGCAGAACAATTTCGAACAAACAACTGTGCAAGGAAGTGGAGAAGAAACGAACATTTTAATTTGTACCTAAACCGAAAAGTTTCTTCAGCAAGTTTGAGTTTGCTGTTGTTGTTTATCTGCAAACTTTTTACGGACTTCTTAGTGTTTAACTCTTGTACTTCATGGGGAAAAATGGAAAAAAAACTCGGTCTCAGGATATTTTAAGCCCCATTAAATCAAATACCATACATTTAAGTATTTCAGTACAAGTTTGTCCCTCTGATGCTTGGAAGTTTCCTTCCAATCATCCAATCAATCAGAGTTTCCCTAAAATAATTTCACAATTAAAAATAACATTTTACTCAAATCTTTATGTCTAATGCATTAGTTGAGTCGTACCATTCTAAAGACCTCTTCATAGAAAGCTTTTTAATTGAATTTGTTGAATTTATTTATGAGCGTTATTTTTTTGTTTATTGGTTTGCTGTGATGTTTCTATGTAAATATTCGTTCGTTGTTTTTCGCACGTGGTCTTAATGATGTTTTGAATGAGTGAAAATATAGGACGAAATATAGAACGATTCATTTAAATTTGAAAACTTTTAATTCATGCCTAAAATTTTCGTAATAAATGCCAACGGCGTCATTACTGAATTTTCAGAATTTCATTAAGTAGCAGCCATACCATGATTGTTATTTTTAAAAAAATTTTAAAAAACTTGCGTGATAACACACAAATTTCCTGAGAAATGTACTCACAAATTGTAATTTATTTTCCGGTTTTATTACGTTAAAGTGAAAAATGCAATTTTTACTATCTACTGTGACATTACGAAGAAGTGGCAACAATTCACGTTGTTGACATTCTGTTTTTGTGTTATTGCTTATTTGAGGGGACGTCGTTATGGCTTGTCAAATGAAAACTAAAGTAAAGGAATTTCTAGTGAGACTTACATTTCTCAACATAGAAGTAAGAAAATCAAGGAAATAAAATAGTTGTCTAGGAGTCTTATGAATCCTGTTACATACTGGAATACTTTCTCACTTATTCTTTCAATGATTTAAATGACTATCTTTTTGTACATTCAAACCATTAGAAACGTGGCGAATTTATTTCATAAAATTTATGAATCATTACAAATGAAAATAGTAATTTTACGTTTCCACAAAGCAGTAAAAGTTCTGTTGAGTATGCCCTAGAACCTTGTGAACGATTTTAGAAGCCAATTTAAAAGTAGTTGAGAAAGCTTCATTAAAACTTAATTGTCAGAGTCACAAATTTTCCCGATAAGTTAATTACAGAAATGAAACTCCCCAAGCATCTCACCAGCTACAAAGCGGAAAACGCCAAAGGGTGCCAACGAATTTGTCAACCATGAAAACACGCATGACTAATGGCGGTACTTGTCTTAATTCCCCTTCTCCATGTTTTGGAGAATGGGAAATCTACAACCCAAAATGTTCTCGTTTTTGTTGCTTCAACCAAGCGTCGATTTTCTTTTTTCATCAATTTAAAAACGATTTCATACAACCATTCCCGAGGAGTGTGCAACTTTTGGGGGTACAGCACTCCATACAACTGATTGTTCCGCTTCCCTTTTAAGTGAAATTAATTCGTTCGAGTAAACGTGCAAAGGAAGTGTGAGATATCTGCAGAGCTAATGCCACTGGATTTTGAATACAAAAGGAAAGCCCAGCACGTACCTGAGTACGTTTTTGGGAAACCACGTGAGTTGGGCCCCTGGTGCGAGCCTGATGTGATATGGTGATAAGCAATTTGCATAAGTACATGTGGAGATGATGGATGAAGTGTGCTGTGCTGTGCGCCTCAATTATTAATCAAAGTTTGAATTGAATTGAAGGAAACAATAATTATAGATAAAATTACGTGTTTTTTTAAACCAGTGATGCAAATACCTTTAAAATCGCACAAAAATATCCATATGAATAAAATTTCTACAAGCTGAACAAAACGAACATAAAGCATTAATACAAAAACAGATTACCTTGTATTTTTTCATGTGTAAACATTAAAAAAAAGCAAAAGACCGGTCCGGAAGTTTCAGTTATATCAAAACTGAGCCAACCGAAAAGCCAACTCATTGAAAGTGAGGTGAACCATGTCTTTCCATGTAATGAGAATCTGAGTGCCGGCAGCTCAAAACCTAACATTTTAAATCCCATGGAAATGTGACCTTTTTGGGATTAACCACACATTTTTGAAAACAAAGCCAAAGTCCGTTACAAAAAATGAAATGAGAGAACAACAAGTTTAGGTGTCCTCCAAAGTTCTGCTATACCACCGAACCCAATGCCGTTCAAGTAATTAGGTAACAGAGGTGACCCAGCCCGAAAGCACCGCGGAAACGCATAAAAATAAAACGAAATCATTGTAATTTCAAACATTTTCCTGCTAGTGACAAAACTTGTTTTAATAAAAATTACATTCCGGCACAGTCATGCGTATTTAATAAACATCCACACTCAAAGTAGCTCCCAGTTAACAACCACCACGGTTTTGGAAATTTTAATGTTTTTTGGGTCCTTTTTCTTTTGAGAGAACAACATTAACTGTTTGCGTAATAGCACAATGCTCTATTTTACCGTTCCGAGAGAAATTTAAGTCCGGCTTGGTGCTCTTACGCAACTGCTTAGATGTGTAGCTCAAAAATTTGTATTTGGAAGGGGTAAAAAACACTTCAAACCAGAGATTGCGCTTGATTCATTACATTGGCCGTATTGGCCGACTTGCTACCAACAACGGAAACACCAAAATCTGCTTTCATTTTGCCAACGGCGCCAACTTCGCAATCATACGAATTATGCAAATTACACGGTCTTGGATTTGTCACCGCCATTGAGTCGGGAACCATAAAGTGAAATAAAATGAAGATTTCGTTGAAAAATTGCCGAATGTGAATTTTTGTGAAATGGAATGGGATATCCTTTTCCCGTTTTACCTACAATCTACCGCATATTGTTTTTTCTGTCTGAAGCCTTACTTAATTTATGCACATCGAAAGTACTTTGGGAGGCCCCACGGACATTATGAGTTTGAATTCTAAAAGAAGCCTAATTTAACTTTATGATTTTCCAATATGAATTCCCCACTCGAGCCTCGTGTGTTATCCATCAAATTGTATTTTGCATTTTCTCCTACATAAGTTTAGCAAGAAAACAAATCCAATCAATAATGTGTACAACACGGCTATGTCTGCGCTCTATATCTCACATTTTGCTCTTTTGATGAGCTTAAAATTGTGCAATTTGGGATTTGTCTTGTGTTTGCGAATTTCTTGGATTTAACATTTTCTACGACCGAAGCGAAAACGTAAATATGTCGTTTCGGGGGATTAAAGTTTTGGTTTGGTACCTTTGGATAATCAAAATGCCCGGAAATTTCCACATGTTTAATGCTTGATTTTTGCTTGAGTAAACATTTTATTTTCTCATTGACAGTGTTCTTTCAATGTGTTCTTTATTGGGGTTTTTTCCAAAGCATTGTCTTTTCAAAATGATTTTCAAAATTATGTTCGTTTTGCTATTTCCTTGTATGTGTGCAACATGGCATTTTATGTTATTTTTTTATGATTTCCGAAGTTGTCTTCTCTGATTTGTTTGACAACAGTGTTGAGCGATATGCCGTTCGAGCCTTAGCAGTTTATAGCTATTCCACAGATGGAACTGTGTGCGTCACACAACCTACGATTAACGGTATACTACACATGAGTATAGAATAGTATAGTACACTTGAGAAACAATAAAAGCGTTTTAGATCAGCACCAAAGGTGAATTAGGCTTTAAAATGAAACGGAAGACACGTGTATGTGGTTCACAATTCCACGCAAATGCTGATGACTTTGAAGATGTTTTATTTAAGGAGTTTTTAGGACCATTTAGACTTGTTGACACGTACGTTGATTCTATTTGTAATACCACCATTTGAAGTGTTTGTGAATTTTAGAGTATTATTACGAGATTTTGACTGCATTATAAAAATAAACTTTAGTAAATAAATTAAGAACAAAATCCTCAGAAGGCGCCAAGTGAAACTATATGAGCAAACCGGAAGTAAAGTTGAGAAATTCATTCGAAATTCGTATCATACTACATTAGACTAAAAGGCATGAACTTTTCCTAGAATAAAGCAAACCGCTGATAAATTATTAACTTGCTATGTTTATCCGGTCCAGTCTGCATACTGAATGTTAAATAAAGTTACGAACACAAATTTCGAGTGTAATGTCGAGTGTTCCATTAAAGTTTCACCTGAACAGTTTTCCGCTTATTTATTCTGCTTTATAGTGTCGACCAATCATCCACAGATAAGCCGCAAAATGTCGTTTATTTCATTTTAATGAACATTTCCATAATTAATGTACAGAAAAGATAACTGATAATGGTTTAACCGCCAATTAAAAATTACCGTAAACATTTTATGATATTAACTTTATATTTATATTGGAACTGAAATTTGTATGAGAGTCGAGGGTTAATTTATTTATAGTATTATTAATTTAATTAAAATAATCAAAAAATAATAATTTTAAGGTAGAATTCATATTGCGTTATTTATACCTTAAATTTCATATAATCCTGCAATTTTGTTTACAAACTGTTTTTGATGTNTTTGATGTACTACAGCTGCGGCTTTCTAAAGCGAACACAAGCGGCAATTGTGGAAATGCGAGGGAACAAAACGACACGCCCAAAATAGTCTTAAATTGTAATGGTCAAACCGCAGGCGGTCAGAGAGCAATGCAAATGAACTGAAGCGAGTGAAAAGTGAGCGCACGAGGTCGATAGTTGTTTTAACACCCCCACAATGGGATGCTCCATTTTTATTCCTTTTTGTTGTGCTTTGCTATTTGGCCGGCGGCTTTTTTACAGTTATTTAGGATAACTAATGGAACTCAAAGTCCGCAAACGACAAACTTTGTCCACGCCCCATTAAATAAACCGAGTCGAGGAACGGACACCACACAAATTTACTGTTCATGAGAGTCCCAGTACTGAAGAGGAAAGGCGCTAAATGAGGAGAAACTTTGCTGCTTACACAAAAAATGTCTTAATAGTCTCCATTTTAGGTATTTAAAATAGTCGAGTCTAAATTGTTTGCAAACGCTAAAAAGTTAAACTTTTCCCCAATCAAAGGCGTGGTAAGAACAACTTTTTTGTTTTTTTTTATAAAACTTTTTGCATTATTCATACAAAATTGTAAAAAACGTGACAATTAAAAAAAGTGAAAAAACAATTGTGGTGACACAAAATATATATAAAAATCGACTTCTAGTCGTTACAAATACATGGACATAATAAATCTATGCCTCCAAAGCATAAATCATTGGCACGTTATTTTAATTGAGTTTTTCGCATGAGCACATGCACCCTTCTTTCTCTACTGTTGTCCTTTCAAGCTAATTACACGCAAGCCGAATACACCGGAACGCGAACAGAACCCTGTCATCTTACAAGAGAAAGAGATATCCCTATAAAAATACGAAAAAATGTAAAAAAATACGATAAATCCCCTTGGGAAATGTTTTCGCAATTCGGTATTTAATAATTCACACAAGAAACACGCTTTGTTTGGTTCGGTTTCGTGCAGGTGAATGTATGACGCTTCATGTGAATTACAAAAATTTGCAGTACGCTTCCCTTTTATTCGGTAAATTATTCGATAGCAATACGTTTTTCTGTTTACCAACCGTCGACCTTCCAAGCGTAATGAATGGAATCGATAAATTGGCGGGCAGTTCTCAGGTGTTTCAGACAGCAAATAAGATTAGTGGTGTGCCCTCGTTTTAATGAATACGAATACGTATTTGGAAATGTTAAGGTATTATCGACAAAGTTGTTAATTATGAACATTTTCTTACCCACACTAACAAATTGAACAGTGGCACCTGCCTTTATTTGGAATTNTATTTTCTTACCCACACTAACAAGTTGAACAGTGGCAGCTGCCTTTATTTGGAATTTCGATTGGGTGCTAACTCAGCTTAAATGATCTCTAAAACAACAAAGTAATCACATTCAATATTTGGTTATTCTACAAGCCCCTAAAGTGACCCATGATTAGTTTGACTTTGCTCGTTGAACCTTCCGAGTTGGGACATTTGTTGTTTTCTCCCTTTATGAATCCGAAAGTGCCATACTGGGAACCTTTACTTTACTTATCGTTGGCAGATGTGCGTTTTTCCCATTCAACGCACATTTTATTTGGTTTTCTCTTTTAAAATTTGTATACCTTCAAAATAAAGGTATTGATTTTTTATTATTTCCATTTATTTATAAAATCTATCGGCAGGGCTCTTTTTTTATGAGTGTGACGGGAGGGCATTGCATACTGATATTCTCATGATCAAGGGCGAGGTGCTCAATTTTCCATTAAGGACTGGTATTTATGTAGAATGAATTGAAAGCTCAAAGGACAATGGAAACCCCGGCTGGTTCATTCTGGTGGAACGGAGAGTTGGCCACAGTTGCCTCGTTCGTAATCCCATCACATTGCGAAGCAAGAAAAACCCGTCCCCAATAAAATTGTAACTTTGTTTTTGCTCTGGAATTATTCATTTTGCAGTTGATTCGTATAAATAAAAGTCAATTTTAACTTATTTTAAACGTTTCGGTTGGTATTTTCGGTGTAAAAGGATTCTGCCTTCCGAAATTACGACGGACTTGGAAATTATGAAACGCCTACTCAGCTAAGAAGTTGTGTCAGCACACAATTGATCATTATCGATTAT
>JXPZ01000029.1:0-13500 GCA_001014575.1 Themira minor
TGCAAAAACAAATATCCCCCTCCCACGACATGCATCATTACAACGAACCGAACTGCCCGAGAGAGTGTGGAGCTGACGAGGGACCATTGGAATGTGTTTGACGACGTTCGTTCGTGCGGTGTTTGAGTACATATGTTTTCTCTTGCTGACGTTCTCTCACGGTGAGCCGACAGCCTCGTGTGTGAGAGAGACCGCGCATATTTACTCACTCCTTTCTTTATTCAATGAATTTTTATGTCGTCGCGGTTCGCTGTAGAGATTGGGGGCTTTTGTTGAAGCGCCATCGCCATCAAAGCATCCCAAGGGGAGGTACAATTTCATGTGCATCAAATTCCGGTCGTGGGTTCGGACTGAAACGATTTCATCACGAGATACAAAGCACGACCGTTCGAGCGCGGGGGGTCGTCAGCAAAGCAAAAAAGGCATATTCGGGTTTTGCAATGTTGTTGCCATTATGTTAGCGTAGGTTCACTTGGTGAATTCCCACCGACACACACAGGCAGTGGTGGCGTTTATGTGTACCCCGAATTGGGCTTATGTAAACACCGTGCAAATATTCCAAGCGGCAACAGACGCTAATTTTCCAATTTCATTACGGGCAAATACTTTCAATGGAAACTGTGTGCTTGGTACACCCAAAGAGGAATGTGTCGCNGCGGGTAAATACTTTCAATGGAAACTGAGTGCTTGGTACACCCAAAGAGGAATGTGTCGCATTGCTGATGGAGGTGGGTGGTAGGTCAAATGGGAACTTAGAAGATCATTTCGAAAAACATGGCTGGGATGTTATGAACCACATGCCTATGAATTCAAAAATGATTTCGGGCAATTTGTATTTTGTTCAATCTTTCTTTGTTTCCATATGATGCCATGCTGGCGATCACATGGACTCATTATCAATCGCTCTCGCTCACTTCTTATCAATTACGCTCTCCGCCGCTAAACAGCTGTTTTACCGTACTGTTTTAACCACGTAAAACATATGGCCTCTGAATTTGTCATAGCGAAATCATGTGGGCCAAACATCTGATCGTCAAAAAGCCACCAACAACAACAACAAACTAATTAGAAATCCAACGGAAGGTAATTACGTATTTGCGCGAAATTTTCAAGAATTCCGTTTAAAATTCAATAAATTCACAAAGAAATCGTTGAACGAGCTGGCACACGATCGCCAGCCACCGGCTGATGGATCAAACCAAAGAGTGTGAGCGCAACGGCATTACAGTCATACTGTCGGCATACCGAAAATAGAAAAAATTGTATTGAGCACAATACAACAACACTAATGCACACACACACACACACACTCGTTGAAGTCAACGGCTGTCTGGTCTAGCAGAGAGGTAAACACATGATGTGTTGGTGTGATACGGCGCGCGAAAGAGAAACACAAAAACAACAAAACTGCTTGTGTGTGCGCTGAGCTGCTGAACTGAGCGTTCAGTGTTTTTACCGGTACAGCTGTTGAGCAGTGTCGTGCTGTGCTGTACTGTGCCGATAGGTATGTGCTTTTCTTTCCTTCGCTAAGCTATACGTTTCACGACGTCGTTTCGTTTGATAACAAAAGCAGCTGATGTGAACGACAGACCAGCCAATCATGGTTGGTAAACATACGCCAAAAGCCCCGAATTCACCAAACTTTTCATGAAAAATAACCTTCAAAACAATCTATTAAGAATAGAATTGTACAGTTTTTATCAGAGTGAACTGAACTAGCGAAACTTTAGCGTTTTATGACAAATTCATGTCCGCACGCCAAAAGTACATAGTCCATTTTCATTTCCATGTCGTTAAAAGAAGCGCAATAAGAGAATCACATGAACAGAGGAAGAAGGTATTAAAAATTTGTTCGTGTGTGTGTGTACGTGAGTGTCGGTGTGGCGTCACTTTATTCCAGCGTGTGGTGTGTACTTTCCCATTGGATGCTCGTTCTCTGGAACGACCCTTATGTAGAACAAAATGACACACGAAACGTGTTGAGAAATGAACTGAGAATTGGGACAACGCAGCGGCTCTCTCTCTCTCGTGTGATGTTTTTGTTAGCATTTGTTTTGTTCGAAGACCGACACCCATCTCACTCCGGCCAGCTGTGAACTGCATAAGCGTGTTCCGTTCCATACGCTTGTGGTTCTCGGAGCGTTTGCTTTCACTACACAGGACGGGGCATTTTTTGTGCCGATAAGCAGCGTAGAGAGGCATACCGAAAAACATATGGCGTACGGAACAAAATGGAGAGCGTGTAAAACGGCAACCCAAAACGAAAACACATACGCCGCATTGCACAAAGGAAAACAATTCGAAGCCCAAACAGCATAATCACAGATAAAATCAATACTTCGCTTCGCTGGCTACCCTCGTCAGATTTCATAACATAAAGGTTTAGGGAAATTGATAAACTTACTGCAATTCCTCTTCCAATTCCTCGGCGCTATTGTACTCGGCGTTCTCCAGGATGACCTCCTCTTCGGTTTTGATGTTGACTGACATTTCACGAGATGTGCAATTTTCCACTGGCGACGACAAGAAATCTGTTTGCCTCGAGTTTTCGCGCAAAACCACGTGTTTTCGAAAACAGCAGCCTTTGTTTGGGTTTTATTCGTTTTGTCACTCACCACCAGTAGCTGGGCTTTGTTCGTTGATTTGGCTAATGAATTTCTGTTTTTATTGTTTGGCCCACTTTTGAACGAAATGTTTTGTTTTTTTTTTTGCGTATTTGTTTTTACGACGAACNCAACGAAATGTTTTGTTTTTTTTTGCGTATTTGTTTTTACGACGAACACGAGCTGGGCGTTATATGCAGATGTTTTTTATTTATATATTCGCTTCTCTTTCAATATTTGCTATTAGCTGAAACACACACTCACACGCATGCACGCAACACTCACACAAACACAACGCAACGTTTCCTCTCCTCGGCGATTTCTTCGTTTCGTGTTAGTTCTCTGTCAGCTGGTTTTAATGATTTTTGTGTTGTGTTCCCTCTCTGTCGCTCACACTGTGGTCGCTGTGGTCTGTCCACAGCTGGCTTTGTGTGTATTTAGCGGCAAATGTTGTTCGGCAGTTTTTTTCCACACTTTTTGTCTTATTTGGCACTCAAATAAATTTTGGATTTTTTTTTATAAAAACAAAATTGATTTTGAGTAATTAATTTTTGCAAATTTTCACTTTTATTTAAACTTTGGAGTATATTCAATTATTTCCGTCACTTTCTCAACGTAGGAATTATGCGCTCACACGTCTTTGTCGTTTCGCGTCACACAAATAAATGGCGACTCTGCTCTACACAAGCGCAAGCGTTCCGTTTCCACGTTGTTCTCGCACGCTCTCGTTTCTCGTACGTACCGACATGTACACTCACACCCCATTGAGTTGGAAGAAAATGGTTGTTGTTGCTTGTGCTCGAGTGCCAGCTTGTTCGGCTCGAACTGCAATGAACTCGCTCATATGTTTTGTAAAGGCGGGAAACAGCTGAGTGGCAAAATAAGATTACTCAAATAGTCCGCATCATACTTGTTTATTTACATACGATTTCGAACTTAGGATAAACTTAGGGCATTTAAACGTCATCGTCCTCGAAATCGGGAGGCACTTTCGTGGAGAACACATGCAAGTCGCGACGCTGGGCAAACAGCAGACTCTCCTGGGACGGGTGTGTGGCCAACGAGTGAACAGCGCCAAAACCGTTGCCTAAAACGAATCGTATTAATACCGGAGACAAATGGAAACCCTCACCTGTTTCAAACTGACCAACTTCGATGCGCTGCAACTCCTTGCCCTCCAGCAGGTCCCATATGATCGCATAGCCATCCGAGCTGCCACTGACGATTTGCGTGTCGCTCGCCAGGATGCCGCACTCAATGCGATAGTCTGACGTCGCATGGCCCTTGTACTCGGACAACAGGCCGCCGGACTCGCAGTCGATCAGACGCACCACCCCGTCCTGGCAGGCCGCCACTAAGCACTGCTCGTCCCGCGTCAACGACAAATGCGTCAGCGGCACGCCCACCTTGTCGCACGTCATTTCGCCCTTGCGTATGTCGTAGTGGCGAATGCAGCCGTCCAGCGAGGACACGATGATTTTGTTCTCGTTGGTCACCAGCGCAGTGACACAATCGCGGGCGTCCTTCATCACTTGCACCGGGTCCAGGCGCCGCGTGCGTATGTCCCAGCACATGACCGCGTTGTCGCGGCTGCCCGAGATCGCAATCGACGAGTCCTCGTTGAANCCCCCGAGATCGCAATCGACGAGTCCTCGTTGAAGCACACACACGTTATGCCGCCGGCGTGTGATCGCAAGCGACGCACCGGCAAACCGGTGGACACGTCCCAATAGATGAGGCTCTTGTCCAGGCTGGAGGACACCAGGTAGGCGCTGTCGCAGCTGCCGGCCGCATCGGTCACCTCGTCGGCATGGCCGCCGTACGTTTTCAACAGCAGCCCCGTACTGGGATTCCACAGCTTCAGCTTCTTGTCGGCGCCACAGCTCAGGCAATACGTACCGTCCACATTATAGCGCACCGCGCGCACAGCCCCCTGATTGCAGTCGATTGTTTTGAGGCAGACATATTTCTCGGTCATTTTCTTTACTGAGATGTTGTGTATTACATTATATTGGTGTTGTTTTTTGTGAAGAACGCCATTTGATAGCGAAATATTTATAAAATGTCAAATTGTTTTGCCCAAACATGAGCCACACTCTTAAAGCAGTGCTGCCGTATTGATTAATATGTTTGGGGTATTTTGATCAATGCGTGTCAGGGCGTACAATATTCACTACCTTTACTTTGGGTGCCTTTGCTTAGTCTNGGCAGTGCTGCCATATTGATTATATGTTTGGGGTAGTTTGATCAATGCGTGTCAGGGCACGCAATATTCCCTACCTTTACTTTGGGTGCCTTTGCTTAGTCTCTGTAGTGTAATCTTAAATTGTGTTTAAAGGTCATTATTTGAAAAGAACTGTGGAATTTCTTAATGTTGGCAGCAGCGACCGCAACAGCTGTTGTTTGTTTGTTGTTCATTTTGGCATTTTTAAGCATCTTCTTTGGCTATTTTACAATTTTGCATATTCACGACAAATAGAGAACACAGCTTTTATTGTGCTCAGCTGAAAATAAGGAGGAGTTTCATTTCAATGTGTATTGCGAGCCCGTAATACATTCCGTGTATTCGTCTTTGTGTTGTGCTGTTTTATTTTGTGTTTGTGTTTGTTCTAACAATGACGACTTTTGAGACATTGTGCCGGATCTGTTCCAGCACCGGCGAACATGATTTCTTTGGTATAATTCCCGTGTACCTACATGGAAATCAAAATGAGTTCCTCAACTGGCAGAAACCCATCAACGTAATGGTCGAAGAAACCACCGGACTTAAGGTGAGTTGAGACGCGCCATTCGAAGAATGCAACTAATCCGCTGCCCTCCACGAAGTCGTCGCGCTCCGATGGACTGCCACGTAACTGCTGTGCCCTGTGCATTTCATATCTGAAACACGCTGTGATGTTTCGCAACCAAACCATCAAGAACGCGCTCAGCCTGAAGGCCATCGCAGTGCTGCGCAACGCGGAGAAGGAGAAACTGAACAACGACAAGAACTCGCTGCTGATCACCGAACAAGATCTCGCCTACTCGAACGACCGACTGGTGGACACCAACCTGCTGGGCAACCAAGAGCAGAAACTCGTCGAGAAGGAACTGCTGAACAGCAAGTTGCCGCTGGCCGGGCCGTCGGCCGACGAAGTGGAACGCCAAATGCAGTACCTCAACTTGCTGTTCGACAAGGGGCCGACGCCGCACAAGCCGCGACCCCTGCCCGACAACACCTACTACGGCCAACAAGTGCTCAACAGCGTCGGCCCGCCCGGTGTGGTGGACGTGTTCGGCCCCGAGGACATCCCCACCGTGTACTCGACGTCCAGCGACGAGGAGCAGAGCAACGAGGAGAAGGGGGGCACCAAGCACAACATCTTCTCGTACAACGAGAAGCAGTTCCAGGAGGACGACGTCATGGACGAGGACGAGCTGCGCGACATCGTGACGGTGCCCGGCGAGACGGGCTTCAAGGAGCGCAAGTGCCGCGCCTGCGCCAACCGCTTCATGTTCGACCAGACCTACCAGCAGCACATGGCCGTCTGCATCGAGCACCAGTTCCTCACCTTCATCGAGACCGTCAACCGGCTGCTGTACGTGCGCCAGCGCAGGGCGATTTCCCAGCACGAGTTCATACGGCGCATGATCTTCGCGATGCGCAAGCTCTGCGACTGGCTGAAGGAGTCCAAATGCGGCGACTTCAATCTGCCGAACCTCAACGAGGGGGGCGAAAAGCGTGCGGACGACAGTGCCGCCGCCCTGCCCATGCCGAACGCGGCCACCAAGCAGGCGCTCAACATGAAAATCCTTGAGGCCATTCTGCAGTCGCAACTCCGAGAGAATGTCCAGCAGCTGGCTAAGCGGGCAGTGCAGTCGTCGCGATTCAAACGCTTGTTGGGCAAAAAGGGGAAACCGCAGGAGGCCCCTCGCACGCCACCACTCCTGGAACGGTCGGACGCCGGCGAGGTCCAATTGCAGTGCACCCCCATAACGCCGTTCAACAACATTCTGTACGAGATCGAACGTTCGCAAAGCCGCAGCTCCTTGTCCACGGACACCACAGTGCGCAGCATTGACGAGTTCACCTCCGCCCCCCGACTGCCGTCAACCGCGAGCCATTCCAGCGGCCCCGTCATGAAACCGATCGCTGTGCTCGCTCGCCGCCAGCCTAGTGTCGAGGCCCCCACCAAAAGTCATGACAGCGGTTTGTTGTCCATGGACAAACCGCAACCTTTAATTTTGTCACATTTAGAAATGGAGGAGGTGATGCGTTCGAAACAACTGAACTCTAAGAGCCACATTGAGTTGGAGCAGGAATTGTNGCTGATATTGTCGCATTTAGAAATGGAGGAGGTGATGCGTTCGAAACAACTGAACTCTAAGAGCCACATTGAGTTGGAGCAGGAATTGTTGCGACAACATCGTGAGAAAAACGAAGAAGAGGAGCTGAAAAAGCAACAAGACGAACGGGAAAGGAAGGAACAGGAGAGGATAAGATTGCACAAACAACACCAACAGATAATGGAGGACCTGTTCAGGAAAGAACATGAGCGGAAGAGAGTGCAACGAGAAGTGGAGCTGGCTCAAAAACCTAAGCCCCTGTTACAACATCGGCCACTTTCACGTAAGGAACTGCAAATGGAAATCCTGCGGCAGAATCAATTGCACATACAACAACAACAACGCCAAAAGGAACTCGAACAACTGCAACAACAAAGGGAGAAGGAACTCGAACAACAACAACGACAATTGGANCGGGAAAAGGAACTCGAACAACAACAACGACAATTGGAACTTATACAACAACGACAATTGGAGCTCGAACAACAACAACAACAAGGACAACCGGAACTCGAACAACATCAACAAAAGTATTTNGGAAACCCGGAACTGGAACAACATCAACAAAAATATTTCCATAACATCTTCGAAACCCGTTCGACTTCTCCACAACCCCCCACAAACATCATTGCCCACCCCACAAAGTCACCCAATACTCGTGTGAACAAGCTGTCGCTGGGCTCTCTCAGTGCGCCCTCCATGGCCGTCACGGCACCGGTAACCGCTCAATGCCACAAATGCCAAATGCATTTCGATGCCCTGAGCGCCTTGGAGATGCACAACGCTCAGTATCACAATCCGATGGCGTTCCCCTCAAATCTGCCCAGCCTTCCCTAGGAGGCCCATGAACTGGAACGGAAACCTCCAAATGCGATGTTTGAGCCGCATTGCATTTAAGCCCCCATCTCATTTTACCATGGACATGTTCGTGTACGAATAATACACGTATTTATACAACATTTTTTTTTATTTGCCTTAATTTTAAGTATAAATTACCAAAACTCTGTCATTGCTCGTACTAAATAAAATCTTCAGTACAGCGGCTTTTCTTTCATAAGCAACACAATTTGAGTGCACTTAAGGGCATGTCGTCAGCCATTTGTGGAAACGCCAAACCTCCATAAACTCATCGCCCACAAAGGGGCTTTCATTTTGTGGTATGAGAATAATTTGAGCCGTCAACATGAGCACTGCACGACGCACCGGCTCCAAATTTCTTTCCAATGCTTTAGTTAGCAGTGGAACGATTTGAGTTTGTAATTGGTGGGTGCCTTCGCGTAGCACCACAGCAGCCGGAGCCCCAAAGTGATGCAGTAATTTGGTCAGCACCACGACGGCGTACACCAAATTGAACGGAACGGTCTTTGTGGCGATGTTGAGGCGACTCAGGGCGAATGCGATCAGATGACGCACCTCCGCTTCGCCCAATGACTCGATGATGCCGGCGTGTGAGACCACACAGAGGTAGTACTCGTCATGGCGGGCGAACTGTGTAGTCTTCCTCATGTGTTTCGTTAGGAATTCCTTGTCTTGGGGCCGTAGCTTTATGCCGTCCGACATGACCAAACGTTGCAGCGCCATGCCCGCCTCTTTGGAGAAATCGTGTTCCGCATCGACTGGCTCCGTTTCATGAGCCGTGTACAACTGCCACAAAGCCATGACGATATTCATGTCCATGAGCACCTTTACAGAGCCGCCACAACGTTTGCGCTTGCCCTCCGCGGGGGGTTCAGTGAACACACGGATTATGTTGACCAGGCACCACAGGCTGTAGCGCTTCAGCGGCAGCACCTCGCTGTCCAAGTAGACGCACAAATAACAGCCGGCCATGCGCACAATCTTATCGCATGCCTTCGGCCCACTCTGCGTCATGTTGCACAGGCACTCGGCGGCGTGGATTTGCTGAGACTCGCGTACGTCTACGGAAGGAAGGAAGGTAATGAATTCATCTTTCAACCGGATTTGGCAACCCACCTGACAACTTGCTGACCAGCATGTCCATGGAACCCGGCACCCCAAGGAAGGCTTCGGTGTTGTCGCTCGACTGCTCGAACGCTTGGCTGAGGTAATACAACGACTCCAGGTGGGCTTTCTTGGAGCGCTTTCTCTTCATGAGATTCACAACTTCGATGACTTTGCTTGGACATATTTTCGCTCTGGCCGCATCGACGTGGACGTGACGGTTTACCTCTCGATAAGCGGTGATGTCATGGCGGGTCCGTTCTCTAAGGCAGCTGGCGGCATTTGACGTTGTGGGAATGTCGTCTGCGTTTGCATCCATGTTTTCACGTAGCAACAATAAACTAAATTTTTGTTTACATATTTTGTAGGAATGAAATCAGCTGTTTTTACCGGTGGGAAATGGGAACTGTTTAGAAAGCATTGCATTTTTATAGGAGGAGTAAACAACAACAAGAACATCATATGGTACTACTAAAACAGCCGCTGTACTGACCAACCGCTGTCAATACAGCGGTTTATAAAACCACCACCGAAAAATAAAAATCGTGTTTTTGTATGAAATTTTTTCGTGTTAATAATTTCAATTCGTATCACTTTCTTCCCGCTATATTTGTAATATTTATATAAGTTTAACACCTAGTTTGGCAAACAAATGGAATGATTAAAGAAATTGAACAGACACCTCCTATTTATATACTAACTAGAAATGTACGTTGAATATCACAAGGTAACAAAACAATTTGCATACTAAGACAATACAAAATTCTCAAACGGAATAGAAAACATAACAAAAACAAAATCATTTCTTCATCGTGTAGCCATCTATGAAGCCATAACTGTCCGCTTCTGCAAAACGAGAAATTTTTTGTTTAAACGAAGTTCATTTAGAATTCCTATAGAGAAACTCACTGGCAAAGTCCTCCTCATAGCACTCAAAGAACTCGCCCAACAATTTGCCAGGGGGCAATTCCCATGTTGCGGTGCCACCATACTTGGGCGGCAGGAGCTCCTTGTCAATGTGCGTGGCCAAGGATTTCCAGTCCTTGCCATGGAAGAAGATCTGCACCAAACAAGGGAGTCAAAAAATGTTCTAGCAATTTAAGAGAATTCGCATACCCTCNAGGGGGTTACAAAATGTTCTAGCAATTTAAGAGAATTCGCATACCCTCTTGCGCAGCTTCTCACGTATGAACGGCTTGAAGATGGCGAACAGCATGTTGAATATGTACGAGTTGTTCACGATGTGGACGGCCTTCAGGCGCATACAGATGCACTCCTGCACGTAGTCCAGCAGCATGGCCGCAAACGAGGGCGTGAATTGCATCACATGCGACACCGGCAAGCCCTCCATGTCGATGATGACGATCGCACCGCAGATCTGCGACAGCGGCTCCACCATTGAGCCCAACACCGTCAGCTGGATGCCACGGAACATGTCCAAAAGCGGCACCTTCGAGGGTTTCCACTTCTCTAAAGGCGTGGCGAGGTGAGAAAGAAAGCAAATGTCATAGAAGTATGGGAAAACTGCACTGCGAACTTACTGCCCGCCTCCATTACGAGCATCCGACGTCCGTGTTGATCGCGAGTGGGCAGCAAGGCCAGCACCTCCTCCTGAAACACGCTGCGGCACTTGCTCGGCATGATGTCTTCGCATGGTGCCCCGTACTTGTGTTTCATGTGGTAGAAGTTCTTCAGCTGTTTTCGTTTATACCGTTAGAAAGAGTTTACAAAAATCCCAGTGAACGGCTTACCCGCTTGAAGGCACTGTCGGNCATACAAATCCCACTGAACGGCTTACCCGCTTGAAGGCACTGTCGGCGTAGTAGTGACAGGGTCTCAGAAACATTCGCATGTACTCATCATCCATGGGTAGCTTAAGGTATGGCTCTTCTACGTTGGGTGGGAGTTTGTATAAGCAGAGCTAAACAGTGGAATGGCAAAACTCACTCTCCAGCATTTGGCGTAGTTCTTTGATGGCCGCTGCGGCGATTTCGGGTGTCTCGCGCAGTTCCTTCTGGGCCTTATCCAAGGCCCATTGAGGGGCCGCCTCGCGTTCCATCCGTATGACCGCAGAGCCCAGATCGATGTACGGCAATTGGTTGTCATCGTACGAAATTACGTCGGCTTTCCCCATCGTGACGTGTCGCTTCTTTGCTTGCAACGAAAGTGAATGAGTTTGGACGTCAATTCAACGGTACATACACAAAATTTATATATTCGAATTTGTTGTTTTTGTTGGTTTTTCTCATTACCATTTCACAGGCAACAAAACCGTCTGAAGTCAACCGAAAAGTANATCAATTCAACGGTACACACACAAAATTTATATATTCGAATTTGTTGGCTTTTCCCATTACCATTTCACAGACAACAAAACCGTCTGAAGTCAACCGAAAAGTAGTTTTTTTGGTCGTTTATTTGTCGATCAATGAACCCCTNAGTTTTTTGGTCTTTCATTTGTCGATCAATGAACCCCTTTTTACAACGAGTGCCCGTCAATTTAAATTCATTCATTCACCCCGAATGGCATAATTCATTTGAATATGAGGGCACATACACACAAGAGACCACTCGCCCTATCACTGGTAATGATATGCCCGAATACGAAGCGAGGTTAGTTCACGATTCACCTTGGTACGGTATATGGAAGAAGCTCAAAGCTCTCATTTCGGTAATCGATCGGCTTTGCATTTGGCAACGGTGCTCTAAATAGACTCAATGCGAAAATCACTCAAAGTGACATTCAATTTTATGAACGATTCTCTCGCGCGTTTCGATTTCATTGTTGTTGACGATTTTGGAGTTTTCGTTGATCATTGACGAATGTCGATGAAAGTCAAGGTCGCCCACGCATACATTGACGACGCGACGTTATTGTTAAGTGCTTACGATTGTATTTGCGTTAGCACAAAAACAACATTTAATTAATATGTATAAAGTTAATCGTTGTTGCTTGCCTGGCCGGGCGTCTAGAAAATAATAAAATTCGACACCTGTCGTGGCATTTGGGAGGTCGTAAATTGAAAGCCACTTTTCGTATGTTCGTTATTTTTTCTCTCCATCCAAAGGGTCAGCGTTAGCGGGCGAATGCTCTTTGTGCCTTGCACTGCGATAACAACAGCAACAGTTGGCCAGCCCACATCCGTTGTAAATTATTGCCCCCAAAGGGGGAGGGGGGGGAGAGAACTTCTCGGCATTCTCGACATGCAATCGACTTGCACACTGGCGTAACACCAATTAAGATGCCATAATTGAGAGAATTTTAGCATTGCCACCCGGTTTGGGCATTGAACATGCAGACCGAGAAAACCCAATTAAAAGTGCATATTCATTTACATAAAATAAATAAATTAATTAATAACAACGCAAAACAATGTTTTCCCTCATTGTATGAAAAGCTCTGAGAACATAACAAGTACCCCCGCACCCCCCCGTTACGTTATTTACTTAACGTCTGTAATTTTCAGTAACAGAAATTAACACGCCTAAGGAGAGTTGCATTTGAGAATGCAACAACAACAACAACAACTGCGAAAAACCAACAACCAACGGCACATGGCGATCGATTCAAGGAATTCAACTGTCATTAACTGGTCGCCAGTCTAAGCAGAAATGAGATCTCCTGCCCGCCTAACCAGTTGAGTGAGAAGTTTTACGAAACGCCGCTGTCGTTGCTGTTGACAGTGGACCCCATTGGAAATTGCCAAATTCATTCAAAACTCATGCAATTCCATCTGTACCAACGCCGACGTCAGGCAAACCAGTCGCGGCGAAACTTGCGTTGCCCTACCGCTCCGCTAGCGTGTGGAAATTTTACACTGCAATTAAATGGCACTGTCACTGCCAACAGTGTCGGAAGTGGTGCGCGACCTTTGGACCGGCAAGGGTTTCGTGGCGAGCCGTACACTCCAGAGACAATGGGAAATAATCACGTGCAATTAAGTTTACCATAATTATTTTCTGTTTTCAAGCGACGACAGAGATTTTCTCTTATGAAAGCGTTACATTACAGTGTAGTGGCGGTAATGTTTCAGTTGAATTTTTATTGAAAGCTTATTGCGAAATGCTCGCTCGCCGTCCGCATAGCGGTTACACTTGAGCGGGTGAGCGGGGGTTCCGTTATAACGGCTTAATGCACAACGTAGGGCCGCGAGTAAAAGAAGACTTTGTGTTCGCTTGCTGGGCGGACAAAGAAAACGCCGCTCGACGGCTGTGGCAGTGGCAACAATAAAGAAATGAACGGATGACCAATTGCAAGCTAAAGTGTTAATAGTAGCCGCTGCGGTGGCTTTGTAGCGGTGGCGGTCGTTTCGTAAAAGTCCGTAGAGGATTACAACAAAAACGCAACAAGAAAAATAGGTACAGTGACTAAAAGCGCACAAGAGAAGCACTGGCTTAATTTTACGACCGCCTGTGATGAAGTGGCAAAAAAAAAATAAAAAAAATCACCAACAACCTTGGATTTTGTAAACTGGTATTTTTGTACGAATTTTGAAATTGTGTTCTCATTTTTTTGGTTTTGATTTTCGTAGTTTTCGTATTTCTCGGTGATTATTTCATAATTGAAAACGGGTTGGTTATTAATATATTCTTTTCAACAAATATTTGA
>JXPZ01000050.1:0-10616 GCA_001014575.1 Themira minor
TCGAAAAATTGTTCACTTTATTGTATTTTAGGCTTATTGTGTACGTAAAAAACATTTGTAAAAAAAAAACGTNTCTTATTGCGTACGTAAAAAACATTTGTAAAAAAAAAAACGTTACTGCCATTTATTGCCTCTTGGTTCCCGTACGTAAACACACAACATTCAAAAAAGTCGTACAAACTCTTACACGATAAAATTAAACTAATTCCAATGGTCCTCTCAAGAAGCCTAGACAAGCGAGTGCAGCGAATGCGGTCGTCTGCGAAGACCGCCGTATAAAAAATCACACATTCATCAAGTCTTTTCTGTGTTCGTCGTCATCACAAGGCCACCCCGTCGTACGTTCAGCGATTGCGTACTGGCGGCTGCGGGGCCCCCGGCACTGGTGTCGGTATCAGGGGACTCATGTAGTGGCTTCGCTCGGGCGTGGTGTTCCTCAGGGGCGATCCACGAAATTGCACTGACGGACGTGCCATTGTTGCTGCCGAGGCGCCGCTGGGGTTACGCAAATGTACCGGCAGTGGTGGCTGCTGATAACGGTATGTCTGCTGTTGAGGCTGCTGCGGTTGTTGTTGGCGTTGCGACGATGAACTCGATGACCTTCTGTCGCTATTTCGATCATGTTTACTGCTGCGCCTGAAGCTGTCATGCTCCAGTTGCTCCTTCCTGAGCAGCAGTTGTTGTTGGTGTACAAGTAGTTGTTGTGGCGTCAGCTTTGCCGTGGCATTGGGCTTCTGTGAGCGAGCCGCCGGTTGGGGACGTCTGCGGCCACGATTGAAGAAAAGGTTCGAAAAGAAGATCACCGGCGAGAAGAGACGCAACGAAGTTTCACTGCAATGGGGGCGAAGCTAAGAGAATATCCACAAAAAGATTGATATATATACTTACGTCGTTCCAACAAGTGGTTTCGCCTCGTTGCCACTCAATATGAAGAGTGGAAAGAATATTGAAAATATGCAACTGCTGCACTTGCCATCGACCAAGGGGAGGAAAAGCCAAAGCTTTAACATCAGTTTTTATATGGAAATTGCGAACTCACCTCACAATTACCGAACTGCTCATGTTGGTGAGCACCGTTAGCGGTATGCCGAACCCGATGAAGTACGGCCAGTTCGTTTCGATGTAGGTGAGGCGCCGATGCAACTCCCACCCCATGTTGAACCACTTGTACTCGAAGCAGTACAGCGAGTACAGCAGGCACAGGTGCACAAAGCACATCGANGTACAGCAGGCACAGGTGCACAAAACACATCGAGCTGCCCACATAGGGGACGGGCACCAGATTCACCAGCATGCTCTGCACCAGGAACAACGCCTGCACCACCATGCTGAACAGGAAGTCGGCCACCAGTTTGCTGACGTTCGGTATCATTTGCGGCTTGCCCTTGCGCACCCGATACGCGGCATTGGCGATGTCCGCGAACCACAGCGAGCTGACGATTTTGCTCAGCAGGAACATGGGCAGCACCCACATCATGCCGAACACAATGGACAGCACCGACTGCACCCAATGCCAGGTCATGGGCAGGTCGGCGCTGTCCTCGCCGTAGCACAACGTGATGACGAACTTCAGCATGGGCAACAGCAGCTGCTCGAACAGTATGATGCTCAGCCACGTGAAGCCGCCGTTCAGCAGGCAGCACTTTAGAACCTGTTTGGCGATTTTCTTTTCCCTGCGATCCACAGAAAGGAAATACATCACATGACGTGCCCATTGTAGAGAGACACGCAAAACTTACGGCTTTGGCGGTTCATCCTTGGCGTTTGTGAACTTCTTCCGCAGACTCTCTAAACTTCGCTCGTCCGTGTCGTTCTCGTGACGCTGCAGCATTTGCTCCCGGGCCATCGCTGCCGCCGACGATGGCACTGGTGAGGGTGTGCGTTGGCGTGCGGGGCGCTGGTGTCGTCGCCGTTCCTCCTCCTCGAGGGCGTTCAGCTTGTGGATTTCGTTGTCGATGTGCAGTATGAGGGTCATGCCGCTGATGCTGTCCCAGAGCCCGTGCACGACGCCCAAACTGACATTCTACGCATTAAAAACAACAATGTGAGCACAACAACAAAGGGGGCAAAGTGTCTGTCCGTCTGTGCTCACCTTAATAGTTTCCATATTTTTGCGTTGCGTTGCGTTGCCTTCCCGTTACAGCTGCCAATTCCTTTGTGCACACTTGTACATGGTATTATGCGGGGCTCTTCAGGTGGAGTATGTCAATAGTTTTTATTATGAATTCTATTTTTATTAAATTTTTGGCTCTGCTGTGGCGAATGACGTTACATGTTTTGTTTTGATAACAGTGGGGGTACAATAGTACGAAGCTGTTTCATGAAATAGCTGCGTTTAATAAGCATCACGTCCCCTGCCTTTACCTGAAGCAGAACGCTGAAGACCACAACACAACTTCGAACATAACATACCAGTATAAGCTACCAAGCAACAACTCTATTTGGTTGAGTGGCGCTCCCATACATTATCTCACATAATATCAAAAACTGTAAGCTCTATAATGTTATGTGTGAGACTGTTCAGTTAACAGAGCTGAGTATGTACAATTTGAAAAATAAGATGTTATTATTTAAATGTTATCAAATTTACCGGGGACTTTTGCGTTTGCCTTACAATTTTCTACTATTGTTCCTCTAGGATTCTCCCTTGAAGGAAGTTGTATATTTTTATTTTTATATGCAATTATTTTAAAAACAAAAATAAAAGTGCATATACATATATATATTAGAAGTACAGATTAAACGTGTATTTGTTGTTATTACACGTGCGATATGTTCGGTTCGGAAAATGATATCTACTTCTCCTCGTCGAGCAGCGAAGAGCAACAGCTCGTCAACCGCTCCACCCTAATCAAACATTACGAACTCTTTCGGACCGCCGACGGCGATGAGACCGCTGTCGACGACGTGACCAAGACTGCCAATGTTATTTTTGACGCGCCCGGCGAATATTATGTGAAGGCGTACTACAATTTCCCGCCGTCGGTGAAGGCGATAACGGCCGCCCATTTGGAGGCGTTTCGCGAAAAGATCAACAAACAAAAGGAAAAAGACAAGGCGTCGCGTGCCCGTGCCGCTCTCGAAAGCCAGCACAGGCGTCTGATGTTCGGCTATCTGCGAGACTTTGCGATCGATGTGGTCGAACGGGACATTCTGAACAAAATCGATGTGTGCCAGGAGGTGAACCGCCGGGCCATCGAGCCGGGCCTGAACGTGGTGGAGGTGCCGCATCGCATGTTCAGCTGGGACTACGAGAGCTACTTGGAGCGACGCAACGTGGGCAACATCGTGTGGATCGAGCTGCTGGTGATGGAGACGGACGAGCGGTCGCTGGAGGTGGAGAAATGCAAAATGGACTTGTGCGAACTGGCCAGACTGATGAAATTGGTGTTCCAAGGCTTGCGCAAGTGTCACAGCGAAGACAAGGACGACGAGGAGAAGAAGTTCGATTTGGGCACTGATGTCCTCAAGGTTATAGCGTAAGTAAGACAGTTGCTCCGTCGTGTGTGATATATTCCTTCCACCCGCCCGCCGCAGTGACACCTACGACAACATGAACATCTTACAAAATTTGACCAAAGAGTTGCAGACGAACAGAACGGTGTTTCGCGAGGACATCAACAAGTCGATCTCGATCACCTTGGGCCGACGCGACTCCAAGGACCGGGCGGTGATCACCAACCTGGAGCAGACCATCATGAGTTACAGCCGTAAGTGGGAAAATTCGCTCGAGCCGGCTGCGGTCATTTTAAACGCTCTTTTGACAGTGTGGTCCCCGATTGAGGTGCGCTACCAATTGAGTCACTACGAGATCATGGGCAAGCAGGCCGAGTTCCATGTGCTGAACAAGAGCGCCACGTACGAGGAGCAAATCCGGTGGTACGCCGAAGCCACCAAGCGTGAGAACTACTGCTCGCAGTGTGCCCTGAACACGTTCTACACGCAAATCGAGGTGATGATTGACAATCGCACTTGAGTGGTTCACCCCCTAAAGCCGTTCTCCGTTTCGCGTAGAAATACAAACGTTCCATTTCGTCGTTCCAAGGGAAGTACAACATCGAGTACGAGGCCATCGAGGGTGAGCTCACCGTCAAACGCATGGCGTTGGAGAAGTTGCGCGAGACGCGACGCCACAAGGGCGAAGAGCTGGTGCGTTTCCGTAGGGAGATTGCGAAAGTGCGCGAACATGATGCCGAGGTGGAGCGTCAGCGGCAGTGGGCAGCGGCCCAATTGGAGTTGCGGCGGGCGCAGGAGGCCCTGGAGGCGGAGGAGCGCCGGAAACGCAAAGCCCGCGGACGGAAGAAGTGATAGGGTAGACCATGTCTTGTTTGTACTAGAAAGAAACAAAAAAGTGAAGTGGCAAAAGAAACTTGCAATACAATGTACAAAAACAACAAATGAAAGGGAATTCATGAATCGACGACAACAACAACAAAGGAGCCAATCGCTGGCTAGTTCAATTCTAAAGAGATCAAGCGNTTAATAGTTGGCTAGTTCAATTCTAAAGAGAGCAAGCGAAAAGCAATCAATTAGGCCCTGTCGCGAGAGAGAGAGAGAGAGAGTCGNCAATTCTAAAGAGATCAAGCGAAAAGTAATCAATGAGGCCCTGTCGCGAGAGAGAGAGAGAGAGTCGTACTCTCGTTTGCCTATACCATTGTTTTTGTTGTTGTTGTTGTAATTCTCGGTTTAATTTTTTTTGTTCTGCTTTTCATTTTCAACTCTTCGGCCATAGGCAAGCACAACAACAACAACAACAACAATGCAAGCAATGCGCCGTCCCCATCCAACATTGTGGTCTTTTGCTCTTGTTCTTTGTTGGGTCCCCGCCGCTGTGCTGTGTTGAGTTCTTTTTATGCTCACCGATGGATTCAGTGCCCAAGCATAACGACCGACACTGTTTGTTGTTGTTGTTGTTCATGATGATTCGCCTGCCCTTTTCGGAGTGTTGCTGGGCTTTTCTGATGTCCTGTTGAAATTTCTAATCGCTGAAACCTTCCACCCTAATGATAGCCGCAGGGCTTGCCACTTTTGTGTGGTGGTGGCTGGCCCTGTGTGAGGGACCCTTGTACATTTCTAAAATAGCAACAAGCCCAAAAACAACAACACAATGTTAGCTGAAAAACTGCCAAACTGAACAAAGGACCACAACAACAACAAAAACATTATGGAAAGGGAATCGTACTACAAAAGCAAAGAGAAAACGTTGGTCGACAGAACGAAGCCCTTTGCTGCTTGTGCGCCAGTTATGAGGGCCTAGTTGACNTGGGGCCCTTTGCTGCCTGTGCGCCAGTTATGAGGGCCTAGTTGAAGGTGTTACGTAGAAATCAGTGCGTCGCACCATTGTCACATAAGAGAGACCCACATAATAATAAAATAATTGCTCTAAGCATAAAAGCGCTTGTCGCCGAGAGAGTGACAGCGAACGCCAACATGTTCTAAGCATAAGAGCAGTGACCTTGTCATGCAGGCACAACATTATGTTTTCTCATTCGCTTAATCCCTCTCGCTTGCTCTTTGAGACTCTTAAAAGCGTCTCAAACAAGAACAACAACAACATAGGCCCTTTAGATGTTCGTTGTTGTTGCGCAACATTTCCTCTGGCCTCTCTTTTGCACACACACACACACACGACCATCGATTCCCTGCTTCTTTCGATTGTGCTTGAGTTCTTGTGGCCTGTCGTTGTTGTTGTTGTGTCGGGTGTTTCACACTTTCACACACAAATGCATTTGTTCTGCACTGACGTGCTGCGCCTTGCTGAGCGCCTAGTATCGGACACCTAAGAAAATGTCGAAATTTCACATGGAATTCCCACGGCCAGAATTTTCCCACAGTGTTTTTTCATTGGTATCCTCGACCACACTTGGTTTTTATTTTTTCTGTGCCCCACAGGCGTGAAAGAGACAAAGAAGCGTGTCAGTGCTTCCTTTTGGACTATTTTACTCTGTCAGTTGTGTTCTTTTCTCGTCTCAGGCCAATAACAAAAGCAAAGAAATGCATAAAAACAGAATCTCCAACAACAATGTCTGGCATGCCGTGTGATGCACAGCACAGTGCATTGGTATTTTATATGAAAACAACAACAACAACAACGACCACAACGCAAGAAGTAGTCTTCTTCACTTTCAAGTTCAATGGTTTCTTCTTCAGCAGTGAGTGCAGAATAAAAAGCTGTTTAGCTTGTTTGTGCATCGCCATGGAGAGCGACCGTAGTCTAAAGAGCGAACTGGTCTTTCTTTCGAAACTCTATGTTGTTGTTATTGCCATCACCAATGGAATTCATTAGAGAATTGAATTAAGTGACATTCACAAACGCTTTGTTCACCTCACACCATCAATCAATTTCGAATTTTCCGCACCCACCCACCAATAACCGAGAGTTCACCCTCTTTGGTGACTTTTGATGCTGGCGAAAGTCGTTTGTTCGAACTCCCTGGTCGCCCAATAGTTTCAAGGATTNTTGGCGAAAGTCGTTTGTTTTAACTCCCTGGTCGCCCAATAGTTTCAAGGATTTTTTCCAGTGGCCTTTTATAGGCCAGCCCTGTACACACACATTCAATCTGGATATTGATCAAAAACCGTTTCAAGGTAACGTGGTGAGTTCATGGCCGAACAGCATTAGAATTCGTCTCACTGGCGAGAAGAGAGAGAGTCCACCACAAAAAAGAGAGCGACCAACGAAGACCCCGCTCTCGTATGGAAGTGCGTGAATTGAATGAAATACATTGTCGTGGAATTTTGGCAATTTTAATTTTGGGTCACAGACAAGTGCAAATTGAGAGCGCTCAAAGGGCATGCCGTTGTGAATCCTGGTTGCCTGTTGAGTGAACTTTAAAAAAGGTGCCACCTTTTTGACACATTTTACGATATAAATCAATGTCGAAAATTGGTCCAAAATAGGGAATTTGGGAAATCTTATAAAAAGAAAAGGGGTACCCCTTTCAAAATTTACTTTCCTGTAAATATAAAATAATGAATTTCCATTGTTAACACTTGGTAATAATATATTTTGAAAATGNACTTTCAAAATTCCCTTTCCTGTAAATATAATGAATTTCCATTTTTAACACTTGGTAATAATATATTTTGAAAATGTAAAAGTATGTTTTATATGAGTTCTTTCTTCCTTAAGTGTTATATATATAGTTTAATTTTATACAATGCGAATATCTTAATTATTTGATCATGTTGATTCAGCAAAAACACTAAAATTCTATATCGCCACACGACGATTTGAGTAGAGGTGTGTTTGGCGTTGAGAGGAGAGAGAGATAGTCTGTAGGAGAAAATATGTATAAAGCAATGCATATTTGGTAATTTTGAATGAGCTTAGTGTAAGTTTTATGGTTTTTCAAAGGAAATCGACTGTTTTCGTTCGTTTGCAATAGGACAGATTTAGTTCAGTTTTACTGTGTCATTTCCTGGTTTTTTCTTTGTTTACATAATACATTTATGAAAAAGCACGAACAAGCGAATTTACTTTTTTTGTTCCAATTAATACAATTTGTTTTCGTTTTAATACATGTAAAATAAGGCCACATTTGTTGGGTACTCTTTCCATGTTACAAATAAGCTTTTACACACAAAACATGCAGGCAGGCGGCAAATGAAGTCCATCGAGCTGATTATTTTGAAAAATAAACACCTTGTTTTTTTTAAATTTTTTTATAAATGTTTTTATAATAATTTTCTATAGAAATATACACAAAACATATCAAATAAACATAAATTGTAAATGTTATATATTTATATAATGTATGTATAAAATGATAAAACAATTATGTGATACGAAAATAAAAATGTTAAAATAGTTAAAATGATTAATGTTAAACAATGAGTAGCGAATAAAATAATTAAATACACAAACGTATGAGAAAAGTAAAATATTAAAAATTTTCGTAAATTATAAATTTTTTAATACTATTTTTTTAATTTTTATTTTTGTATATAATTAAACACTACCTACTACCAACGTTACGAGTTTTGAAAGAGCGAGGGGGAGAAATGGCGAAATAGCAACAACAATTACACAAAACCAAAGAGATGAGAGTGTTTTGTCGTTGAGCAATCACTAGGCAAATGGTTTGACCACACACACCCTCCCTGTGCAAAACAGTTCGGTTTTGTTCTCTTTGAGTTGTTGTTCTGCAAGCGTCGTTTAGTTTTTGACATAACGGTTTCGTGTACATGTGCTTAGGAGAGCACATGAGCAAATTTCTGACTTTTTGTACAAATTGTAAACAATCACTATTTGGCATACCACAGATTTTACATGATTGAATGCCTTCACTTATTTCTTATACAAATGTGCATTAGAAGTTCTTTGTTCGTTTTGAAAGAGCATTATTTGTGTGGTTTTTGTTTCGTTTTGGTTGTTGAATATTTTCTTTAACTTACATTTTGGTTTTTGATATACTACATAAATTCTTTATCTATTTGTTTAATTTAAATTTGTTTGATATTTATATCGCATATTTTTCGTTTGCATTGGCGTTGACGTTATCGCTTCATTGTTTACAAAATTTCGTAGAGCTGAACATTTCCATATTTTTATATTAATNTTCCATATTTTTGTATATTAATTTTTTGTATATTGTATAATTTTTCTCTTGTATAGACATAGATTTTGTAAAATTACAATTAAAATATATGTAGAAATATACATAAGTAGTTGTAGGTAGTTGAGAAGGCATCAAATTTTCACAAGAAAACATTTTGCATTTCTCTTGGAAAATTTGAAGCCCCTCGAAAACGTGTTTTCGTTAATTAGTTAAATATATGTAAATATAGCTTTTGTTCGTAAAAATGGACTAAATTTGTTTGTCGTATTCTTTTGAACGTTCACACAAAGGCCTTAGAGTTAGTTAAACAGAGTTGAAGAGAGACACAGAGAGTAGAAGTTGTGTATGCAGCATTTCGTTCTCGTAAAAAGAGTTTTTGTTTTTGGACGTCTATGGTTGTTGTTGCTGAGTAGGATCCACATCTACGACCTCCTACTGGACATGTTTGTGTTGATGTTGTTGTTGTTCATCATCGGCTGATAGTGCGTTGATGACAGCGACGAGCCCAGTGATATCCTCGTCGCCGACGGCCGCCGCTGATTGCCCATCGCTGTGGTGCTCGGACTGGGGCTACGGTGTGTGCTCTGCCTAGGGTTGCTGCTGCTACCGCCGTGATTGTAACTGCCCAATGCTGAAGGCAAACCTCATAAGAACGGATTGTTTGAGTTCATCGAGCCGGTTGCCTACAAAAACAACGAAGCGTTTACAACTTTTTGTTAAAATGGGAGACAGCCTCCGCACTACTCACTGCAAAGGGATTGTTGAATGCCCCATTGGTGGCCATCATCATGGTGCCGCCGCCACCGCCATTGGTGACAATGCCGTTGGCATTGATTTGCTGTTGCATCGCACCGAACCCGAAACCACAGCCATTCGGCCCGCCGCCCAGCACCGTGGCCTGGCCATTGTACGCCCCGCCGGCCACCGCATTGAAATTGAAATATCCCTGCTGCTGCAGCTGCTGCTGTTGCTGCTGATGCAGATGATGGTACCCGTTTGGTATGACTGTCATTTGGCCGTACAGTTGTTGTTGTGCGGCCGCATTGACGGCTTGTTGATTCTGCTGAAAGGGATTCACCACCATGCCATTTGGTTGCGGTTGCTGTTGTTGGAGGTGGTGGCCTAAGTGGAGCGAACAAAAAGTATTAAAATCGAATTGGGAGGGAATTGAAATTTATATACGCACTCTGTTGCCCGAACGAGTCGGCCACATTGGTGGCGACTATCGATGCCGCTGCCGCCGCCACCGCTTTGCTCTCGCGCAATTGTTCATCCAAATCCTTGAGGGCCGCATAACGGTCCTGGGTTGGTGTTGAGCTCAGGTTGTTGTTGTTGTTGGCACTCGCGGCTGCACTCGCCTGGGTACCGGGTGATGACGCCCCCACTGACATTCCCTTGTGAATACCATTCGGTATTGGAAGAGCTGTGGACATTTTCAAATATTTCCTTTTAGTGAAATTGCTTAAATGGGGGTTTTTCTTCTGTATAGCAAAATTTCGTTAGTAAGAAAAAATTCGTGGAAAAACACCAGTGCTCTACAACAATAAACAGCGAAAAGAAAGCTCGGGCGGTTTGTTGTAGTATAAAGGGAAGCCCTAAATACGTCTTTTCGTTGACATTGAAATTTGAGTAAACGTAACGGTAATCATTAAAGCTTTATAAAAATTTTACGAACAACAAAATAGGAACAACATGCAAACGACAACAATTGTAACGACATCAAGAAATCACAACAATGCAGTAAACAGCAAAAGCGGTACATTAAATCGAAATCACACAAAAAGGTAAACAAAATAAAAACGAACAAAGAAATACAAAATCAATTAAAGCCTGAGTTGGTATGAATCGTCGATGTCAGAGTAACGAATAACCAGTTTTGTACGGAAACGCATAAGCGACAAAGCAGCAGCAGCTTTACCGCTACAAAGTCGTAAACTGCAGTCGATAACGCAATAAAACTGAGAATCTGTGATTGAGCAGTGATTTAGTATTGGAGGAGGTCTGAGTGTAAACTTCATATTGTCTTTCCTTGATTTTCGTAGTCCGTTGCAATGA
>JXPZ01000059.1:0-11645 GCA_001014575.1 Themira minor
GAAAATGCTTACTACAACATGCGTGGGGCTGATTGGAATTTTGTTTAATGTATTTTAATAACTTTTTTAATTTTTTGAAACTTAAAATATTTTTTAATGGAAATTCATTTTCATTGATAGATTTAGGAAATAGTTGAATTTTGCAATTTCCGTTATTAAAGTACACGAAAGAAATGTTGAATTATAGTTTATCAGTAGCCAGTGAAATGTCATCTTATATTGTTGGCATTTTTTTGTTATAGTTTAAAATTTATTGAAAACAAAACCGCATAATTTTGCTCAGCTGGGACGACCTAATGACTCAATCCCCCCCTACACAGACACACACACACTCTCACAAAACGAAAACCCCAAAATTAGCCAAACGTTTGCCGCTCACACAGTTTGTGGAGTACCAAAACACATCTGGAGAATAACTGCAATGTGAAACATTTATGTACCTATCACAGCTCTCACATATGTGCGTGCATTGTGTGTGTTTGAATGCCCGCCACCATCACAACACACACACACACACAACAACAACAACAGCACCACCTCCACCACATTCACGTCACGCTCCGGCCGCTTCCCACACCTCAACACGTGGATTCGCCAAAGCCAATGCAAATCACCTTTAGAGCTAATGAATTATGTACAAGCCTACAACGCCACCAACATAACACCTAAAACAAGCAGGATCAACAATAGCAAAAACAACACAAAAACTGCAACTTCAAAAAAAAGTATTCAAGTGATTCAACGTAAAAATGGAAAACAAAATATATAATAACAAAAGTTATAATTAATTCATCAACAAATGTCCACGAGCGATCTCAAAAGTTTAGCCAAACTAAAATCCACTACGTAGCCAACCACCCAACGCCCACACACACACACAAACGACAACTTTGTGTACAACAAGTGATACAAAATTTTCAAAAACTGGTAAGTACAAAAAAATTATATTTTTCAATGAAATATTTTGGTATATGCAATGCCATGAACCTTCTTGTGAGTTTTTATGAAAATACGTTACAAATAGAAATTGTGAGTTACAAATTTGCCACGGTTACATATGGGCATATTTTGGACGCCGGAGTCATGCAAATAATACAAAATCAACTTTCATATAAAAATATAAAATTTTCTACGGAAATGCCTTTAAGGCAAATGGTAGCAAAATTCCTTCCAAGTACACCACATAATTTGGAAGAAAATATTTAGCGAAATTTCTCGATGGTTTTATTGTCGTCTGACTGCCCGACTACTCTTGCCCCCGAAATTGTGTCATCAATGTTCCGGCGCTATGCCGCGGTTGTCCCTGGTTTCTGAAATACACACAAACACGTACACAATTTGTGTGCTCTTTATGGTAACCATCATAAATTACAATATCCTTTTCAAGTATCTCGTTAATTTTATCACTTTATTAAAAAAATAAATAGGTTCTTGGGACGTTCTTCTCATTATTGCCTTGTGTTTTTTCTCGGTTTTTTTTTTGGGCGTCTTCTTTAATGAGAGAAAAACAACTCTTCTTTGCACTCCTTTACCGTTATTGCAGTAAACACAACCACTTTTTAAGGGGGGGAATTGAAAAGTAATTTTTGCTTTGCTCACCGGCAAATGAAGCGCTGTAAACTTGTCGGCTTGTCTGCTCGGTACCCCCCTCTCGCTCCGTTAAAGTTTTGCCGTACTGTGCGTTGGTCGGCCATCCACTCAATTGTAATGAGTGCCATGAATCATCGTCGTCATCATCGTCACAACCAACGCTGACGCTCTGGCCCATGCTCTCGCGCTCTGCACATAAGCTCTCTGATATACTCATACTTGGAGAAAACACGCCATCAAATTAGTGGTGTTCGTGTTTGGGTGTTTTTTTATAGTACTTTGTATTTATTATTTTCTGCTGTGCTATTTTACCGTATTGTTGTTGTAGTTGTTGTTTGTGTGAGTTATCACATATTTTCGCTAAATAACGAATAAAAAATTGTGTTTTGATTATTTTTCCACCCATTGTTTCTGGATGTTTTGAGGTTGCCTTGTGATTTTGTGTTTTATATTTCCAAAAGCAATTTTAAACGTCATGGGAAATTTGAGCAAAAGAAAGTATTGTGATTCCGTATTGCTTTTGTTTGGTTTGATGCACAAGCTAACACAGCTCAATAAAACAATGGGCACACTTTTCATATAAAAACTGATGATTTGCCAGAGATAGCATAACAGCAGGTTTTTCGAAGAGGAACAACGTGCAAATAACGCTTGAGTTTGAGCATTGTGTTCAATATCTACTCACTAAATTTGTACTCGCTATACTCAAGTGAGGGAACATCAGTGCTTTTAAATTGCTGAGCATATTAAATCTAACTATTGTTTGTGAAATAATTGAATGTTAATAGGTGAATAAACAATCTCTTCTCACGCTTCATACAATGCAATTACTCTCAATAAAACAATCACTAATAACGCTTATGATAAATTCTATTTGTCATGATCTCCTTACGATAAATTTGTGGTGGTGACGTAAGTGACGAAACTCACCGCCGGGCTCTCAGAGAATTTCATTTCGTTCATCTTACACAGTTCGTCTTACCTTCAGCTTAGTCATCTCTCATCTCAATTGATATAGAAATCACCACAATACTAATGGATGACTTCATTGCAAATTTCTCCAAAAAACTTGACGATCTTTCAATTTGTTGTTTGTTTGCGAATTTCGAATGACTCAAAAATGTGCATACATATTTTACTTACTCTTTTTTGTGATGACATAATAAATTGTAAGAAAATGTACTTGCTTTGCTTTTGAGGCATTGGCTTGCCAGTCTGAAAATTGCTCTTGCCATCAGCATGTTGCCCCTCAGCAACAACGTTTGTCAAAATAACGAGCAACTCAAAACAAAATCCCCAAAATAATGTTGGAGATGATGAGCCCAACCGAAAAATAAATATAAATCGAAGGCAAAGAAAATAAATTGACAAACAAGTTTTTAAGAAACTTTGCATTTTTGTGTACTTGAACGAATTACAAGTACTTGCGAACTTTGACAGATTGACTGCGTTTCCTCTGTACCGCTCTCTGATAAAAGCACACAAGTCAGCCAGCAATCCAATACTCTCTCTGCACTCGCTCTATTACTCAAAAAGTGAACGTAGAGCATTTTGTGATTTGCACTGGCAGATGTCAGCTCGGTTGTCACTCTCGCATGACTAATGTAAAACTCGATATGTAATCGTAATGTACTCCCACAAAAACAAAAAAAACAGTATTAATACTTATTTAGACTTTTCTTGCTAAATTGAAATTTTTACATTTTGCGTCATTCCCATACATAAGTAAACCGGTGACTATGATGCGATTCCTATGGGTAATTAATAAAATATACGATAATTGGATTTTACTTGTTAAAATTTAATTGCATTTTTTTCCTCCAGCCCCCTACTTCATTTCCCTTTGGCAAGGGTTGATGGAAGTTTAATCACTTTTGGGTTAAAATCATTTCCATTCGGTTCGTTTCCACTGGCAGCCGCTCGAACATTTCAATTCGCATTCGTTGGGTCATAACACCAATTAAATAGGCCAACCTCGGTCGGCAGCTCCTAAAACGAATTTATTTTCACAAAAAACACAAGAAAACCCATCCGCACATTCAACTCGTTTTCTCTACTTGCTTGCCCGTTGGGCCGTACCCTTTTTCGCAACGAAAGAAAAAAAATCCTACCTCCCCAGCGTCTATAGAATGTAAAGCCTTAGCTTTATGTTTGTGTGTGTGTGCGTCGCTTTCCAACGACAAAACAAAAAGGGTCAAGTAGTGAAGGTAGACGAAAGCGCACATACACCCATTGGAACTGGCTGACTGTTTAACACAGGGCCCCCGTAACCCTACCGCCCCATCCCATGGGTGTCGGAGAAAGTGGAATCTCTCTATGCTCTATGAGAGTAGGCCATCGTATGGTCGTGTAAACCGGAGTACGAAACGATCTGTTACACTTCCCCCCCCCACACCACCTCCGCCATTTCGGTTTTGGGTGCGCTTGGTGTGGCTTTCAATGGGCATCGTTGCCTTCCCGTCATATTGTAGATAATCGTCGGGGAAGTTGCCGTGCCGTGCCGTGCTTTGAGCCAGCCCATTGTCTTTACGGCATGGATGGCATGGGTTATGGAATGAGCTACAAATAGGCTTACGTTTCTACTGAATGAGGTGAGCCCACGCCATACACACACACACGCACACACACACTTTGACACGTCAATCTCTTGTTGAATGCATGTAGGACGTCGCAAATCTCATTGCGAAGCATACTGAATCCCATTGTACGGCCTTTGGACTTGGGCTTTTGTCTTTTATTAAATGTGCAAGGTATTTGNCACTTGGGCCTTTGACTTTTATTAAATGTGCAAGGAATTTGCATTGGATTTCTCATTTAATTTTCGGCTCGTTGCAGCAAGTGTTTCATTTCTCATGCATTTTCTTACGTTGCTCGTTGGGTTTTTCTTTGCCTTGGTAATTGAAAGCAATTACCATTGAGTTTCTAGTGGAGGGGGAGCAACACCTCAACGTTGTCTTAGAGGTTTGCCAGCCGAACTGTTGTGTTGTTTGGGCTTCGGAATGTTGCTCTGCCCAGACTAATGGGCAATTCAACCAACTTACTATGCATTTCGAGTTATTCTTACAAACATTGGAGAATCTATAGAACATATTTGCGGTTTCAGTTGTTTTGAAAATTCTTCAACTTGGAATGTTGCAAGNTGAGTTATTCCAACAAAAATGTGAAAATCTAAAGAGCGGTTTCAGTTGTTTGAAAATTCTTCAACTTGGAATGTTGCAAGATTGCGGTGAAAGCAAAAAATCAAATTCAACAATGGGCACTAGACACCGATAGTTTCTTAACGATGAAGAGCAATTGTGAAAACCAATGAACCACCGAAAATTTTAAATATATTGAAGTGATTTTTATGNTTTATAAATTTTTAAATAAATTGAAGTGATTTTTATCGACAACTTAATAAAAGATGACCTAAGTACTTCCATATTAAATGCTCTATTCGATGGCAAAAATATTTCAAAAATTCATTAATTTCCCCGAAAAATTCGACACTAAATTAACAATTCCCCTATGGTCAGATTTTCACCCCTATTCACCCGATACTTAAAGTATCACAATGGTTTAATTTCATGTCAATCCATGCGAATCGCCGTCAATACCCTGCCAGTTATGTCGCAACAACTCCATGGCTTTTACGACGTGACTTTATTTGCCGTTTTGTGCGTTTTGCTGAATTGCAATCGATTTCCTTTCGTTCGCACGGACAAGCATCCTCATACGAGAGGCCATCTCTTTGGTGTGGTTGCGGTATGCAAATGTCGTTTCATCTGCATGACGGTGCGACGCGCCAATAAAATCGTGTCAAGATTATGCAAATGAGAGCACTAACGCCATTCCACACCATTTCCATTGCAAATAGTGAGCACCGAACAGGGCTTTAGTTTCAGTGGAGGTCCAAGGACTAGGGACCCAAGTCCAAGCCAATGAGTAGAAACCTGCTAATAAGGGCAACTACCCCCCATTGTTGCTTCGTGGGCATTAAGTTACATCAGCAGACCGCCATTCGGCCATTGTTTGATAAGCATTCGCTGTGCCGGCCTTTGTCCTTGTAATTGCCCGACTGATCGTAGGAGTTTCTGCCAACTGCCACACCCCCTCCGTTGTGTGCATTGCAACTCTGCAACAAATGGCCCACTGCCGGGTTTATTGTCTTTATGTTGGTTACGCTTTTGATGGTGTGATTACTACGGTTATTACTCCATCCGGATGGTTCGCCATTGTTGGAGGGCCCACATAAAACGGGCGAAAAACTCTTTATAGTAATATCTTTATAGGTTCTTCTTTGTTTGTCTGCCATTATTGTTATTATCCTGTAGTTGGAGCTGACCGTTCAGATGGCATTCCATTTTAATGCATTTTTTTGTTAGCTTAAAGTGCTTTTGAGTTTAGCGCAAAACTCCCCATCGGTCGCCTGCAAAATGATAATTTTAATTTATACCTTTCTTCGTGCCATTCATTATGCACGAGTTCTTTTTTCCACCATGCAAATCCCACAGTAGCGACTAACAATTTTGCCATTTCTGCTTTGCCCGTCTTCCGACAAACCGTTGGGCATGTGCCCGTGCCCGTGCCCATTGTGACATTTCTGCTATCCGCTCAGTCAGCTTTACCCTACGGCGGCAAAGCCAACTCACAAAAGCAAAACGGTGAAAAATCGTATTTGCTTAACTACTAAAGCACTCGGAAAAATTCATATTCATCTCGGCATTCCAGTTGTGTGTTCCCCGTTACACCCCCAGTTCCGGTGTGGCAACCACAGAGAAGGGTTTTTTTTTCCTACTCCGACGCTTGCATCATTTTGTGCCTGTGTCGGGGATGGATTTCGTTGGATGCCATCACACATAGCCACTGTGTAGTCGTGTGTCCCAGGGCTATGACTACAATGAAATATTAAAAATTTGTTGCATCTACAGATTACATAAGGTTTTGGCATTGTATAAACGGACGCCCGAAAATGTGTAGAATTTACATCGAAATTTATTAAAACTTAGAAATTCACAAAGTGCCGCTTCTTATATATATGGAGATTTCGTAAAGCCTCGAAAATTTGCCAAAGACCATTTGAAATTATTACTCCAAGTCAGCTGTGGCCATCTGGAAGTTCACTGTCAAAGAAGTGTGGGTTTCCATTGAGGAAACAACGTAGGCCATGGGATTTTCCTAACGTTGTTTATTCGCGTGTTTGTTGCCCTCATATTAAGTCCCCACATACACCCTGCACTTAAGCCCCGGTACTTTAGCGTTTTTGGGGGGAGCGCCAATGTATGAAAATAATGTTTGACATCATCGCTGTCCGCGCCATGGCGTTATTTCCACTGGCCACCTCAACGCTTATGAATGAAATGGAATTTCTAAACCAACAAAAAACCCACTGGTCATTTTTGGGTGTTTGCTCGAGAAAAAATGCACACAAATATTAAAATAGCTTTGGGCGCCTTAGGCTCGGCCATTTGCCATATAGATTATTGCCACCGCCACCACAGTGTACAGCAGTAACAACAACGGCAGTTTGCGTTACTGTTGCCAAGGGAGCATTTCTTCGCAGCCTTGATTTATGGATAAAAAATCAAACCAAAAACAATCAAAACGCCGACCCAGGAACAACAACAGAACCTCCTCATTAGGAGGAGGCCAAGGAAAATATTTGGCCACGCTTAAACCCTCGCATTTTCATTGGCATATTTTTGGGAATTTCTTATTAATGGACACACGTTGGAGTACAGTTGTGAAATAATGAGAGTAGATATTAGGCGATTTTGCGTTGTCGCCGCCGCCTCAACGTGTCGTTTATCGAATTGGCTGAATTTTTCTTTCATTGTTTTCGTATTGTGCCCACCCTCGCCGGGACATGACTAATCATTGCGGATTTGACTCGCAGTGCAGCTTTGGTGTGCTAACGAAATTGCCTCTATGTTTATGCTCATTTATTGTGTTGATTTCCCCACCCTCACTCCACACGCTTTGTCCTTTCTCCCAGGGAGGCGACCCGAGCCGAGCCGCCTTTGGGCTTTTCGGTGTGTATAACAAAAACGGCTCTTTGTGTGTACACACGCATACTCTCCACTAAAGCAAGGCACTCTCACGCCGTCTCTTTCTCTCTCTCTCACGGCACTTATAACAATATCATCGTGAAATTCGGGGCTCCTTCAGATTTTTGTGTTCGGTTTTTTAGTTTTGCCTTTTCATTGGTTCCACCACACGCTCGGTTGGTTTTGCAGCTACACGTGCGGACGTGGGTGTGGGCCCCGAAAATGTCAAAATTTACGTTTACCTTTTCGCTGTGCCTTGAAATGGCGGCCAGTGTGGAAAAGCCAGGTTCATCTTAAAATATTTGTCACTCTGGAGGGTTGGCTTTAATTTCCAGGTAACTCTAGTCAATTCCTCTTGAAAGGTCAACGTTTCGGGATTATAGAGATCCAATGCGTTGAAGAAAATTTTGTATTATTTTAAAGTAAATTCAAAGCATAGGGGCTTTCGTTTATCATTGATGCTTGCATTTCATGTCTTGTGGTGCGAATCTAACAGTTTCATGTTGTCTTTTGGTTTCGGTTTCGTTTCATTTGCACGTCGTAAACATTTATCACCTTTCACCCCTGGAGTACCGGCACCACCGAACGGAAAAAACTGCCAAGCAATTTTTCGCGCCTCTCCTCTCGTTGGGCTTCTCCTTGACTCAGCACAAAACAAAATAACCGAAATTAAGTCGATGCGAAAAAGCGTTTAAGTTTCGTGGCAATCGCCGCTCGAAATGAAAATTAAGTTGAAATTATTCCGTGTACGTTTCAATCGCATTTCTCATCTCAGACTCAGCTCCTCGTGGCGATTGTTTGTTTGCTTACAAATTCCAATTCGTTGTATTCCACTCTTCGGGTGCGTTCCGCCTTTGTCTTATACATGTCTATTGTGTATTTAGTTGCCTTGCGAATGTCACCCAGAATAACAATGCCAAACGAAAATTGCCATGGGGCTCTCTAACCACTCCGCCGAGTGTGCCCCGTATATGTAGAGCCGAATATGGGGTTAACGCCTACTCCACAATTGGGTCGTTAACTTTGTCACCAATGCAAAGGGCAAGGCTCCAATCGGTTTTGCCGTGTCGTCGATCCCGAAAGGGAGCAATGTGTCTGTGAGTTGTTCTCACTCTCTCTCTGTGTGCATGTACCTTATTAATAGAATTGCTTGCTAACGCCTAGAGTGAGACAGAAAGAGTGGCATTAGCTGAGGCCCCCATCGAAGCAATTTTATTTTAATTCTGTGCCTTTTCTGAAGACTACAACAAGTGTATAACCCTTACAATGTAATGACTTGCATTTTTTTGTAAAAAACTGTACAACTCTCTAGATTCCAAGAAAGTCTTTATCGCCTGAGTGGCGCTCAATTGTGTTCTGTTGTTTTGTGTATGCCCTATTTGGTGTAATTACGGCGTGGGGCAGGGGCAGTGCAATTTTCCTGGGCATGCAATTTAGCGCGAAATAAAGGAGGTTAATGACCTCATTAATAGCATTTGATTGACACAGCGGCGGCGCCTACACGCGAATGAACTCTTTCGCGAAAGGGAGGGAGTATGAAATTGCTTGGACCGGGGCAAATGGAACTACAAGGATTTTCGACATACCTCTTGAATTCAATGGGATTGATTTTTGAATGCATATAAATCGATTTGACGTCGTCCATAGTGTACTCTTACTTTCATTGCGTTTCTTAAGNCATCGATTTGACGTCTGCATTCGTCACGTGCTGTTTATAAACAATCCATCGTGTACTCTTACTTTCATTACGTTTCTTAAGTATTTTCCGCACGTCGTTTATCTTTACATTCTCACACATTGTCATTTCATTGATTGCTACCTCAATGGCCATTTGAAGATTTGACCTAATACTCCAATGGTCACGCACATGCGAGTTTCTTATGATTTCTGATTTCTTGTTTGCTGTTGGGGTTCGTGTCTTCCATTTAATGACAGTGTCAATTCAATGGAATGGAGTGTACTTTGCACATAACTGCACATTGAATTGGAACTTCATCTCGTCTACGTTTTGATATTAGAAGTTTGTCATGGCATTTTCGTGAATTTTTAACAAAGCTTTCAATCTTCATTTCTTGTGATTTCTCAGCGAATGTATTTGCTGCGGCTAATTTAACACATCATTCATAATAAAAACACATACAATTCTTGTTTTCGGTCGCAAAGCCACATTGTCAGGTGTCTTATGTAACATTCGCATACTCGCCTTGCCGGTCTATTTCTGAGTTGACCAACCAAAAAACTCGTCGGTTTTGTGTTCGCATGAATGCTGCCTATTGTTGTTTTCTTGCCCTGCGGTGGGGCTTGGGGGCAACCTAAAACGTTTCCATTACCTTGACCGGCGTTTGACTTTTAGTGACAAGCCGATGACAAATCATTGCTGGGCATTTTGTGGCGTTCATTTTTCCAATAGGGCATTGGCTTAGCTCAAAAACTAAAATAAAATTAAAGTATATAGTAATAACGATGAGTTTAAAAATTTCCTAGGGACTTGCAACGACTTGCTCTTTTTCAGGGCTCAGTTGTCATGGCTGCCACAGCCACAGCAGACAGCAGTGGTTTGACAAAGTGCACTCAATTTTCTCCATTTTCTTTGTGTGTGTCTTCTCCCCCCAGCTTTTGTGGTATTTCACTCTATTTGCCTCGCTGTCACAGCCTCTTCAGTTTTTTTGCTTCGCTTTGGGGCATTCCTTAAAAGGATTTCTCATCTTATATTCTTAAATAATTTCTTGCAGCCATTGTGGTCCTGTAATGCTACCCGAACAATAATACACTTTGCATACGATTTTGTAGTTTTCATATTTTGCAAAAAACGCGTTCCGGTTTTTCCTCTTCGCCTCTAGCGGTCAAAAGAGAAACTTGAAAAAAAAATTTGAAATCCATGAAAAAAATTGAGGAAAGCAAAATTAATTCCAACGTCGTTGGCGCCGTAGTTAGCATTCTGCAGATTTCCAGCACGAATAAAAGGCATTCATTCGCTCAAGAGTTGAAGAGATGAGCCCCAGAGGATGACGCTTGATGAGGTCGGCCACTGAGCTCTCTGCCTTGGAATTCCTTATTAAATTATGTTTCGCAGAGAGTTTGCCATAAAGGAGGGGGTAGTCGTAATATCAACACTACATTTCTAAACTTTTTTGCTTTGTAAATTCGCACTCTTCATTAAAACCAGAAGGACATAAGTTTGCTCGACGCGGCGGCGGGTACATGTTTGGGTACGCGTGGCATGGTTAATTAAGTGCACGGGCGAAGGCGTCGGCAATCGTGTCGGCATGTACACGAGCCAATTCCGAGTAATTCGTTGAAATTTCATTCATTCGAACTTTTGTGTGACCTGCTAATGAGTTTCTCGCTCTCGCAGCAATTACGCATTAAAAATGTGTTATAAATGTGCTGATTGTCATTGAATTCAGGTGAATTTCACTAGAAAATTGAATTAACTGCCCTCCGAAAAGAACTCCATTGCAAAGCACCAGGGTCACCATGGTAATATAAATGTAGTGAAGGCGACATGTCACTCAACACCATTGCCCCATTGGCATTTAATAAAGCGTTGTTGCTCACAGTGGTGGTAATTTACATTTTTCCAATTGTCGTTGGCGTTGATTACAGTTATCTCCTCGGGGTCAGTGTAAACTCTATGAATTTTATTACTCCACGGCGGTTTGACTATCGCCCACAACCTTCCCTACTACTAAGCGCTAAATTAGTATGAAATGTAGAGTTCACTTAGATGTGGGTGGTGTACACGGAAATAATTTCAATTATTTACACTTCAAAAGCACTTTTCAATGGCACAGTTCAAATAGGAGTCACGAAAGTGTGATAGTACATCACGTCATTACAGTGGGAAACAATTCTCAGTGCCACTCATCGTTATATGTATGTTTCCGAAAATTATTCAATTAGACTGTGGAGATGAGTCAAACAACAAGTCGCTCTCGCGTTCGGTTTCCCGTGATGTGGTGTACTCTGAAGTGGGTACGCTTTCAGTAATCATCTATCATTATGAGGCTTAGGCACCAGCAGCAACAA
>JXPZ01000076.1:0-31185 GCA_001014575.1 Themira minor
TTCAACAAGGGAGTTGATGATAATGCCATAAACGTACACACATGAACGTGCATACAGACAGGCATGGTTGCGGTCTGTTGATTTTTTGTTTGCATGCAGATTACCCGTTTGTAATGCCAAGCGATTGAACCAGTCATTCAGTTAAATACAATTTTTATATATGCAGTTCCTTCCATCGATTTACACAATATTTCGAAGATTCTGTATATCAGTACGAAAGAAATATTGTTTTTTCTTGTTCTCATATTTTGCATATTTTTCTTTTTTTCACATAACTTTTGTGTACAAAACTCCAAAAACAAAATGCCAAAACATCGCAGAGATCATTTGCAGAGAGAGCACAGCACAAGAACCACACAAAACCAGCGAACAAACAAGCAAGCGAGTTTACAGTTAATTAAGATACACTTCTCGGAGTCACAAGCTTTCAGCTCAAAACAATACAAACTATATGTCCGGTCCGGCCCGATCTGACAAAGCGCTCATGGCAAAGAGAACTTGATCGCTCTCTCTTTGGTCTTTAACAAAAGACTTCGAAAGCGACGAATTCTGTGCGAACAACAAGAACGACATGTTACTTTAAATCCACTCTTTTAAAGCAATCATACGCTTGTACATATGTACATACTTTGGGTTTTTTTGGGTTTTTGGTAAATGTGGTTTGTTTAAAATGTTAAATGTGAAATGTCAATGAAAAACAAATTGTGTACTTACATATGAGTACAAACATATGTTTGAACTGAAAAAAATGTGTTTGTCCGAACTGAAAGAGCAAAATCCAACTATGGAGAAAACTTGTATAAATTCGCATTTGTAGAAGCCATTTTTGTGTTTTAATCAAGGCAATAATTTCAAAGCTATAGTTGTATTATGACCATTTGTCTTTATACTCCATTGTAAAATTGCACTCTTTTCTTAAGACAGACTCTTAACTATGTACCTTAAACTCTCGAAATGTACGAACGGTGGTCTTTATGCTTTGTTGGTTCGAATTTCGAACATCTTCTCTTAACTCTTTGTGTGAACGTTGTCGAAATGCTCGCATTTGGTCATAATCATGTGGCCGCCGCCAGCTCTTAAGTGCTAAGAGGTTAGCTTGCATGCTCTCTCTCGTTTTTCCATTTGTTCCATACTCTCGTACGATCGCGTCGAGACAACTATTCAAGCCGTTTGTGCCGTTTCAGCAGCAGAGTTTCGAATGGGTATACCATTCGTAAGTTACCCGTTGATGCGTCCGATGGTATCGAACGCGTCTTAACCATAAGAAGTAAANTGGTATCGAACGCGTCTTAACCATAAGAAGTAAAAGGAAAATAAGCCACAAGAGAAAACGGCAAGATCGTTCGGCATCGAACGTGCGTGGAAAAGCAAACGTAATGATAATGAAACATATTTAAACCCAGGCGCGCACACATACTTCGAGAACACAAAGTTGGGTAGTTGACTTGGCAATTTTGGGTGTCCGTTACAAAATCTCGTTTTACGGTTTGTGACACAAATCGTCTGGATAGCCGCTGAGAAGGTCGCAAATGAACGGTCTATGGGATTTCATTTTGTTTTCGTAATGTGGTAAATTTGTGTGAGAGCATTTTTGACGAGGTTCTGTGAACTCCAAGCCAAATACACAACAAAAAAGAAAAGAACTGAACGGTTATTTGTGCATATTCTATGCATAACATAACAAATGAATAGAATAACGGGATGTGTGGTGAATTGAATGTCGAAGAAGTGTAATACAAAATAACAAAACCAAAAAAAAATCCAAATATATTAACTTCAAAATTTGTTTAAGGTTACAAATAAATGTACATACCAATTGAGAAAAAAGTAATACCAACCAAATAATATGAAACAAAGCTTTGAAATTGTGTCAACGGCAATAAAAACAAAACATGGTTAAATAAAAACATATACACAAATTACTACATCGAAACTCGTTTGCAGTGCAGTGCATTTCGTTGAGAAACTCCACGGAATAAAAAGGCTAAAAACCAAAAGGTGAGTGAAAAATCGACTACCAAAAACAATAGAGAAATCGAATCCCAAAGACGCTATCTCAACCACATAAGACAACGACACAGAAAAAACGTTCACGACGAATCGGTTTCGGTAAAGATCAGGTTGTGGTGCAATTGCACTTTTCTGTGCGAAATGCACGGAGCCTTTGCTTTCATATTGCATGGATGCGTGTATGTACAAAAACAAATGTCTGTCGGTGCACGTTGCACTTTGTGTGGAAACGATCGAAAGGTCCACACCAGTACCAGCAATAGTCGAATAACAGGCGACCCAACAAACTAATACAAATCACGTTTCGTGGGAAATTGCGACGTCGCTCTCCCAAAAGCTCAAACTCTAAACTCCGAATTACCAGAAGACTTAGATGTGGTCACGAAACGCTTGGCATTTACAATGGCAACAACAACAATGGTCTAGTGCTGTTGTGTTGTGGAAAGAACGAACTCAACGAACATTGCTGCAACAGCTGAAGGAAAAGTCAAGTCGAGAAAGCCAAACCACAGCAAAGGAAAGCAACGCTCAAGCAAGCCAACAACGCAGACGCAAATACCATTCAATTGACTTTTTTGTCTCGGCGTTAACAACGAAAACAATTTGACTTCAGTTGTGCAGCTTAGAAGGTTCACAGCGATGCCGAAAAACTCGTTGCTGCTAGGGGCTACCCTAGATTGCTAGCAATCTGCCCTGATAGCGAGCTGTCTTGTCGTCTGACATGATCGTAACTTGACTTATAGTTGTAAACCTAAAACAGGCTTTCTGGTGCTGCGGTTACGCTGCTTTTGGTATTTCTTAGTGTATCTCTCTCCACGTTGATCGTTACTCGTTGTGTAATTTGCGACGACGTAGTCCCAGAGTAGACCGCCAGGAACGACGGGTACCCAAGATGTAACGATGAGGGACGATGTGGTGCTGATCTGCGGTGAACCTTGAGAACGAGACAAAACATACTGAACCGAATGGCATCGCAAGACTTTGCAAACGTTCTTGCTTGCCGAACAGGAACATTCACTTATACTCCACATTCGAATACTTTAAGTGGGCACGTTTATAGTTAGTTTGTCAACCAAGCTGTTGTGGATATATTCAAAGATAACACGTTGGTTTACTCAATTATTGTTCGTGGAGCTGCGGTTGCAAATGCCCACAAACTTTGATGCATTGACGCCTACAATAGTGAGAATTTTGCTAGATAGAAGACAGAATTTTGTTCACAGTGTTTATGGATTTCAATTTCGCTTTATAAGCTTCATTATATTATCTTAGATTAGTGGTGTTAATATATACAATTCTAAACAAAGTTGTTGCTATGCCTTAAAATCAAAATCAGATATATCCGTGAAATATCACTGTCCGCCAGAAGTCCTACAGCCAGCCGGTAGAGCTATCGGCTCTGTTGTGTCTTGCCTCTTAGAGCTCGGTGCTCACCACATTGGGCTGCACGTTACGCATGCCCATCTTTTGCAGCTTACGCATACGCTGTATTTGCATTTTCAGTTTCTTCTTGAACATCAACTCACGGCTGACCGCCTTCAAGTCATCCACGCTGCAATGGTGTATATTGCGTACGGTCTTCGAGATGAGTTCGTCGGTTAGGTGAATTTTCGTTTTGGAGAGGCGCAAGTAATGAGCATTGCGCCGACGCAACTCCTCACGGTAAATGAACAATGTGTAGCCGACCAATGGCTGGCCAGAGCTGTTGCTGTTTGAAGACGATGGTTGTTTGTTTTCCATTGTTGATCACTTATTTCGTTTGTTGGAAGAGTGGATTGGTGTTGTGATGTTGTCACTTCGCTGTTTGCACACTGAATGTTGTGTTCTGGTTGGGAAAGAAGTCCTTTTATTCATTGCATGTTTGCGTGCATTACCTGGCCAGTACCTGCGTTTGCCGCGAGAGAGGTCAAATTAAGTGAATAGGTGTGCTGGTTGCTTTGTGGGTAGGTAGGTAGGTAGGAAGGTGGTGTGGCCTCTCACCCTAATTGGCACAATAAAAAATATTCATTCTTAATCTCTTTGCTAATCCATTTTTTCAGTGAATCTTACGCTACGTCAGAAGGGCAACGTGGCGGGACCTTTCGATTATTGTTTTTTATTGTGCCTCACCTTAGCAAGCCCTTTTTACAGGAATCAAATCAAAATTTGGTTTATGGCAAACAAATACAATATGTGAAAAAAGAGTGATGATGTCAGCTTTGCCTTTCCCTTTTTGGGAACGAGAGGCTCAGTGGCACCTTCGGAAAATCGAAATCATTCTGGAGGCATTCACGAACGACATATCAAGCTTTCTGAGATCGTCCAAGTGTCGGTTTTCACCATTCGAGAATGAATTGTAAACTGGTTTGGCATCCCTGAGCCAAAGGGGAGTTTTGTCCCATTTGGACCGGTGGTTGTGTCCGAGGCCCAAGACGATGCACATGCTCTTCGCATCGTACACGCGACAAATGGCTGGAAATACCGTTCGACAGGCACAATTGATTGCCAATTGTCCCGATTCATAAAGAGGTTGCCAGCGATATTCGCTGGCTAATACTACGCTTGTTTTTTGTTTTGTTGGCCTATAAACGGGCCGAGTGAATTTACTGAAAACATGGATTAGCAAGGGATTAAGAATGAATAATTTTTTATTGCGTCAAAAAGGTGTCAGACCGTACCCGGCGAAAATATCATGCATGTTTAAACAAGCATCCTTCTCTCCAAGGTAACGCCCAGGTAATGCATGCACACAAATATGCAATGAATATAAGGACATAATTTCGAGAAATAAAAAAACCAACATTCTCTCGGCATTCAGAACTGAGACAACAACAACACTACAACCATCAATCCGGTCTTTCAACGTGCAAGTCCAAAAAACCAACGCTCGTTGCTTCCAAATTGTAGATCACACTAGACAATTAGTATGATAATTGTAAGGGCTCACATATACAGAAAGGTTTTTGTCTATATATTCTTTAAGGATAGAGAATGGTTGTTGCTGATGGGTTTGGTTTTTTTATGTTGCTTTCAATTCGTTTTGATGTGTTTTCTTTCATCTGTGCCAAACACGCACAGGCACGCATGCAATATTCAACGCTCACTCATAAATCGACAGGCCTGAACGGACGGACTACATATGGATGATGATGATTAACATAAACGTTAACTGAGTTTTATGTTAACTTTCACTAACGTGTTTGCCTTCGTTTTGTTGTCGCACTTAACTTTGTTGTTGTTGTTGTGTCTGCTGGTTTTGGTTTTGTACTCTTACCTTGACATGCTGTTTGTGGTGTTTGTTGGTATACGGCCAGCCTTTAATCTTTTCGCAGTAAAAGCTAGATTCTTGATTGTGATCATAACAGACAGCAACAATACGAATTTGTTTCTCTCGTAATTATAAAATTTTCTTTTTGAATGTTGTTTTTTCTATGTTCAGCATCATGGCTTCTTTCGTTATTGTATTGTATTTTGTCTTGTGGGTTTTAAAGAGTTCAGTCTCTAGTGGTTATATACAAGAAGCGAAGACAATACCAAAAAAAGCAAATGTTCTCTTCTTAACAAAACACACAACCACATTGAAGTCCCATGCNAAAAAAAAAAACAAATGTTCTCTTCTTCACAAAACACACAACCACATTGAAGTCCCATGCCATACCCCATGGCAATGCCCATCTCCAACACACGGCGACAAACAAAAAGTTCAACTGCCATATGTCCGTGAGATTTGTCTTAAGTTTCTATCTGTGCAGTTCTAATTAAAACTTAATTCATTGTGCAGTGCCAAAGACGACAACAACAACAGCACAACGAGCACTCTGAAGGCCACGCATTACTTGAGAGCTCGCCCCCATCTTGGCAATAGAACTAATAAGTGCATTTTATGGCCAACCGGGCCGTTTTATGCAAATACCCAACGGACGGTGCTGGCTTTCTACGCCACATACACACACACACTCACACTACACTGTTCTCGAGTTCTGGGTGATTAGATTTATTTCGAATACGAATTTCCAATTAAAGTTTGCGGTTTCCGTGGTGAGGAAAACTTCCATATAAAACTAAACAAAAACTGAAAAAATAACCACAAAAAAATATAAAGTTGATTGTGTCCGTTGAGCCGGTCAGTTGACGTGTTGGTGGCATTTTGCCAGTGCAGTGGTCATGCCATTTTCCACTCAGCACAACAACCGGTAATTATTACATTTAAAACTGTGAAGTTAAATAATACGTTCTACCGTTTTTTCTAAATACATTTTAATGAACAACGTTCATTTCACATCAGAGAGCTGCAACGAGTCAGAATTTTAATATTTCGGATCACTCAACAAAAATTTTACAAAATTGTTATTAGGGTTTTTCATTATTCCTGGGAAACCAGATTCTTATTGGCACAACTAAAAGTGTTCCAGATAGAAATTTACACATCGATAAAAAGGCGTTAATGAACGTAATTCAATACTGTTCTCACTCAGTTGTGCACTTCAAAGGGAGTTCGTCATTAATTTATTAGTTATTTTGATTTTCTTATAGAATCTGTGTTATGACCAACCTGTTGTTCGATTTCTATATTGCATCTCAAAGAATTACCATACTCATATACATTCTTCAAACAATTGTCTGTACCCTGAAAATGCGTATTTGTTACTTAAAGCATGGCTGATGGGTTTTTTCGCTATACAAAACCCATGATACGTTCTGAATTGGCGACGGTACGCATGGTGATATATCTTGGCTAATTATTTTATTAGACGTTCCGGCCTTAGTACTGAACACACAAACGAGATATTTGCAGAGTGGGGCAAAAAGACCGATGGCCTTTTGTGGCCTCATCCATGGATACAATAAAAACAATTTAATATACTATATTTTCAATGAATGAGACACCGAAAGGAATATCTCAAAAAAATTTTAATTAAATGCCTCGAGCTGTGAACTTCAATCGGTAGTTGCCAGGGCAACCACAGCCGCAAAATCCCAGTGATTGTGCGATGTGGCGCTGTCGGGGAGAGAGCTTATTTCTGTTCTAACACCCAATTTAAAGGGTATATTCACTATGTCATTGCATTTGTAACGCTCTCAGAATATCATCAGAGACCCTGTGCAGTGGAGGTAAACATATATTGCAAATAAGGACACTGTTACTTAGTTACTGAAAGTACAATACATTGTGCCAAGGCGTTTGGTAGGTCTCACACAAAATTTGGTCTTGGAACTATATATTAATCGCCTTTAATATATGTAATTTTTTAGACTATTCTCAAAAGTTCGATTCACTCCTCTTGTACCGTGCATTATGTACTGAACTGTTTTGTAATGTACAGTAAAGGGGCTCAAAGCATCGATCATGCCGATTGTAGTAAAATTTGTACATGTTAATTTTGTGTTTTATTTGCTTGCTTTCGTTCTGTATTGTATGTAATTAATTTTGTACTTTTATTCATTTCTTTCTTTTTTTGTTGCAGACACTTTTAACAAACTAGTTTTAAAGTTTAAACAATTGACATTGCTTTGTAGCGTTATTTTACATTCGGCTGAAAATGTTTTTCATTTTATTCGAAGCCATTTGCTTTATTAGTTTTTGTTGGTATTGGAGTTGGAATTACCGTTATTAAACTGATGTCAGATTCAGCTTTAAAAATGTGTGACGCATCAGTAATTAGCTGTGCCATCGATTCATACAGTAGACAAACAGTTATCATATCCTTTAAAAACTACATGAGTTAGCTCAGAGGGTTTTAGTATAAATCACCACAAAAATGTATTGGTTGCGACCAAAAAAGTTGTATGATTGAAATTGACACATGTACTGTCGAACATCTGTTAATCACCTAACCTTGTTCTTTGCGTGTCAGTGCAAATCTGACGAGATTTCGCCGAAAAGGCGTCATTTAGAGAAACTTTTGATTGATTTCTTCAGTTTAAAGAATATTGCAACTGAGGCGCCCTCAAAATCTCAGTCACAGAGAATTTAAAATCGACAACAATGAACGGCCACGGAAGGTCGAAAGTGTACACACTCTTTGTTCAAAATTCGAACAAACGCATAGACAAACACAAAACATACAAAACAAACAAGTTTCCGTTATATACTAATGTAGCTGACATTGATTTTTTATGTTTGCTTATGTGATTTTTGGATTTTTCTGTTATAACTTCTGCTTACTTTATCGCGTGCATTTTGTGAAATGCGAATTGAAAATAAAATCAAAAACTGTTCATCAAACATNACAAAAACTGTTCAGTTTCAGTACAAAACAAAATTACAAGATTTANTCAAAAACTGTTCATCAAACATACAACTGAATGTGCAATTCAATATGCAAAGTTTCAGTACAAAACAAAATTACAAGATTTATTAAAAAGTTCAGCAAAAATGTACAATTTTGTAAAGTCCCGTCTTCCAAAAAACAATAAGTAAATATTTTATTAAATTAATGTTTTTTTGTGGAATACGTTGATTTCCCAATTTCGTTTGGGCTTTAACCTCTGAGACGAACTTTAACATTGTGTCTCATTTTTTGTGTATTTTGCCCTATTTGCCGTTTTCGTTTAATAAAGGCCTCTTGTTTTATTTTTCCGTTCGGTTGGAGGAAAAATAAATAATAAAAGAGAATGCGTTACCACAATACAACAAACTTATGTATTGTATATAAATGTTCGGCATTAAAACAAAAAAGCACCGAATTGAGACGAAAATTTATGCAACAAACCAGTTTCTCATGACTAACACTTTGAAAATTACTTTAACACGATCATTTGAATACAAAAAAAAAGCTTTAGCTTAGCGTAACGAAAGTAAAGCAAACCAAGCGTCCAACAACAACGGTCAGCACCGTCAGCAACTCACAAAGCGAGTACGTATTGTGTGTACATTCACACTTACGTTAGGACGACCGCAGAGATTATACACAATTGCGTGTATAGGTATGTGTGTATGTGTAGCGAGTGAGAGGTTTTTGTTGTTATAGATAAAACACACGTCAGAGAAAATGTAAAACGATTTTGGCATAATGTTGTGTGCAGGGATTTATTCAGTTAAGCACACACAGGGCCAATAAACCGATCCCAATCAAGAGTTTATTAAAATCGTGAAATGAAAATGCGTGTCCGCCACAAATACACACACACACAACATTAAGCACACTGTGTGTTTGTTCAACGCGAGACACAAGAGACGAAAACACTCACCTTTAAGCTGTCGACGCAACTAGCCATATATCACAAATAATCAGTTCCATAAAATGAGTTTAATCCGCACAACATTAAAATAAAAGCAAAGAAATCCAGTGGCCGATCATTTTCATACAGCATGTCCGTACCATTCATGAAAAACCTCACAAAAAACATTTTGCCATCCGTTTTTATATTTTAACATGTTCGTTGGGTAAATAATATCAAAATTCTAAAAATGTTTTTCATCTAAATTGTGTGTCTTCCGTGTGTCTCTCTNTTTGCGTAAATAATATCAAAATTCTAAAAATGTTATTAATCTAAATTGTGTGTCTTCCGTGTGTCTCTCTGAACGTTTCGGACAAGTTCAACCAATTTGTAACTGCTCTTTGACTCAAAAAGGATATTAATTGGCACATAATGGAAAACATTGAGTGTCGTTATTGGGTAAGGAGTCCGTCATTATTCATTCAAAATATAAATGATAAATTACAAATTTCCACATGACTGAAGGGCATTTAATTAGTCCACTTTGTTATTATCGGCAAATGCGGCGTAATTGCTATTCCCTTTGTTTTTGCAATAACTTCATTCAATCATTACCAATGTAACGCCCCGTGAAAGCCCATAGGTAAAAACACTGATTTATAACCACGGATATTGAAGACCCAACAAATTGAAATTTTTTCAATCCAATATCAATATTTATTTTATGTTTTATTCTAAGAAGTTTTGCAAAATTCAAGCCGAATAGGGACCCAAATGATTACACAATTTTTTCGCCATTTAATCTTCGACTAGTCGTGATTTGCTGGTTTATTTTTAACAAAGGTCTGCCCAGGACCGAAAAAATACCACACACTCTGCATACATGACGTGACTTGCAAGGCGCTCGAATAGACAAAATCACTCAGATATTTAACACTCAATATGTTTTTGGGTTTCTTCATCCTGATGCCAAATAAAAAACCGTCCTACACGGACTCAGGGGGAATACGAGATGAAATGCCAGGAAATTCAGTTGCCACGTGAAAACGCCCCCCATCCATGAAGGCGACTGCATTCTCTTGCAACCATACAACGTACTATAGCCGTCTAACAGCGCGAACTAGCAAACTAGAGGGAGTTCGTTTGGTCGCATGGAGTGCAAAGGCGGTAGAGCAAACTTGATGAAATCCAAACCACCAAAAGTAATTGTAGCAATGTCAGCATCAGTAAAAACACCCGTTTCTTCACACAAAAAAACAACAAGAACAAACAAAATTTGTATACCATGCANCAACAAGAACAAACAAAATCCGTATACCATGCATACTCACTTTTAGAATACGTACTTATATGTACAGCTCNACAACAAGAACAAACAAAATTTGTATACCATGCATACTGACTTTTAGAATACGTACTTATATGTACAGCTCTATATAAATAAAGCATACCGGAGGTATTGTGTGGATTATGTCGCGGTGACTTCTCGGTCATTCACAACCCACAATTTTTTTGAAAAGTAAACGTACCGATTTTAATCTATTTTCCATCACCTTCATCTCCCTGTCTGCGTACGCGTTTGTTGGCTGCAGGACTTAAAGATTGACCACTTTCAAGCATAAAGTGCTACTTCTGGGTTCTTTAGCGGTCTAGATTAATGAGCCCTTGAGGGTTATAACGTTGAAGTATTTTTTTCGTTGTTAAATTTAATATTGAAAGCCAGACATATAAAATGGGATGTAAAATATATTTTATTGACAACAATTCAAAACTATGCCAAAAGTGAGCGATTGTCTTTCGGTAATGTATATGTTGTACTGGCGAAAACTGGCCACCATCGAAGATGTTTTATGTTAATGAGAGAGTATATAATGTGGAATTTCTTGTTAGTGAAAATGTATTTTCTTTAAAAGAGATCAGCAATCTTGCCGGTTACGGTTGGCCAATCAACTGTAACTCTGGATTGTGGTCTTCGGCGGTATTGCCGTATTATATACAATTTTTGTTTTGGTGTTTGCATATCACATCAAATTGGCGAGAAGCCATACGAATCACAGCAAACGACAATGCAATACAACTGAACGTAGAATAGAATATAATGTTACCCAACAATTTCAGCGAGGCAGTTACCGCACTTGAAATACCCGGAATGCTGAAAAAATGTAATATATCAATGATTGCAATGGGCTGCGAAGCCCTTATGAGTTTGAGGGGCCAGTTTTTTAGAGACATATTGTNTACATGTTTGAGGGGCCTGTTTTTTAGAGACATATTGTTGTTTTTTGTAACAGTTCATAGCTTTTAAAAATTTTGTTTAAATTTTTTAGAAAAAAGTGAAATAATAATGTCAAATTTGCTATCATGGTATTGGCTAACATTTCACATTTGGCAAGATCGTTTTTGAGTTTCTTTTCTTTCAAAGAGCCGTAGGCGGAGAGTGATACAGGGTAATGAAGTGCTGAAGTAAACTGCATAGTGGAGAAAATTATTATAAGTCAAAAGCGAAGATGTTTGCAATGATGTATCAATGTTGTTGATGATTGTCAGTCATATGTTTTGTTTTATGGGTTTTGTATTCGTTTGCTTTCAGTTTGCTATCCATTTTAAAGCCTTATAACAACAGAAAATAAATATGAATCGAAAATGTTTTTTCTCATCCTTTCACTTAATAACAATGACGATGTCATTGATGTTGATGGTGTTGATTGTGACGACGACTTATGTTTTTCTTGGACTTTCTGTCAGAACGCTGTTATTTTATAGTAATGCTACGGGTTTTGAATTGGGTGGAGGGGGAGGGGGGGGGCACTTTACCATTTGTACCGTCTCACACGTTTTCTTAATTGTAGAAAGCAGTCGACTGATGCTTTCAACGTGTAAAGTGATGACTTCGATAGCTTAGAAGATAGCTGCATATGATATTACGGTTTAATTGGAACTACCACACCAATGAATGATGGACAACAACTTAACAACACCCGTTACAAATATGTATCGTATCTTCGCTGAATACCCTAGATGAGCAGTTATATCACCATATTTAATTGTGCGTTATCGGGACATGATGCCAAAACGAAATTCAAGTGCTGATTTCACCTACGCCCATATTCGATTCAAAGATAGATTACCATAAACAAAATGGGTCAGCATTATCACAAAAAACGACAAACTTACTGAATTTAAAAATATTTCGTATTGAGCATTTACAGGCCATACCAAATGTTATTTAATGTTATTTTCATTGATGAAGAGGTAAGTTCCTATTTTCAAGCCAAACATGTTTAAGTTCTAAAAATTACAGTTTTTCCTTGTATAACCTTTCAAGTTAAGCTCCGTAAAAACAACTGTAATATCAATGTTTTCATTCACTTTTATTATATATTTATCTCGTGTCAGTGGCTAATNAAAACATCTGTAATATCAATGTTTTCATTCACTTATATTATATATTTATCTCGTGTCAGTGGCTAATTGTGGAATTGTGGAGTGGAAATTATCTTAGACTTGCACTTGTTGGGANTTTGTATGTGTTTTGGAAATTATCTTAGACTTGCACTTGTTGGGATTCAAATAGGCACTACCAGACAATCATTCCAACTATGTTGTTGGGTAACCTCAGAGTTGCAACAAGAGATTTACATAAAGTTTTACTAATTTGGTGGTAACTTCGTGGGACCAATGCTCATTCACAGTACAAATTCATGCTTTATATGACTAACTCTGTACTTCTGTCTTAGCTATGAAGCCTAACAAGTTATTTTTTTATTAAGATAGAAAAAACATTGAGTTATTATTCATGTTTATAATTGTAGTCCCTCTGCAATAACTACTTTACGTTTCGCATTCGAGTCGAATATTGTGTTTTGGCCCATACTTGTATCAGAACGTACGCCTTAACACAGANTATTCGAGTCGAATATTGTGTTTTGGCCCGTACTTGTATCAGAACGTACGCCTTAACACAGATCATTCGTCGTTATTTAGTCATCAACAGATAGACAAACAAATATATGAAATAGTCTCTATCGGCGATTTTTTATTTTGATTGCAAATTTGTTCCACATATATTTTATGCGGTTTCCGAAGTGCTCTGTAACTTATTCTACGCCCTAACATATATAATTTTCTCTGAAGAACCTCACGTACAATTTCGGTTAGCAAATCCCGGTTTGGTAATCCAGGGAAATTTTCAACATAAGTGTGATAAAACATATGTCATTTGCAAAAATATGCAACGGAAAATTAAACCAAACCTGCTGTTTGACGAGAAGGCCTCCCTAAGGTTTCGGGGCATTAATGAATTGCTTCTGGATGAGGTATACAAAAAATACGAGTCGCAGAGCGTTTTATAGCGGCCTGCGGCAACCTCGTCCGAATGAGTTGAGGCTTAAGCAACGTCCCACCCAATCCAATACAATTTAAGAGAGCGAACAAATATTTAAAGCGGCATCCTTGCAAGAGGCTACATCCAGAATGAACCATTTTTTATAGACGGTACTGTTAAGGTAACGGAGGTAGAAGGACTCGTAAGATGTGAACTACAGTCAAATGGACCTCTAAGGTAGAGTGCCCTCATAAAATGGGTAGGGACAATCAGCGCTTGTGGCCGGGCAGGTCAACCGCAAATAATAATGACTTTCTGCACATTTTTTCGAGAGTATTTTGGGTATAAAACGCCTCTGCAGAGCATAGAATGGCATTAAATCATTCAGAGACTTTAAAGAAGAAACATCACGTCGTGTTAAAGTAAACGTAAAGAACAAACAACATGTGCAACATTAAGAAACCATCCCCGCCGGCGTCGTCCGAAGCTCCGAAAAAGCCTAGCCTTCCCTATATCATGTTTATGTATCGCGGAGAGTTAAAACGTCGCCGGAGCCGGTTTATGTATTTGTCGAAAACAAAATTGATACTCACCGATGAACTTATCGCTAAGACTGTGAGCCACATTAGGGATTGTAGTATCGGAGATTTGGAAACATTGAGCCGGGAGACCATCTTTAAGAAACGATTGGCTACCCAAATGCAACGTTTGAAGCGTCTACAGCATATGAGATATATGGATAAGTCCCTTAAGGTAAAATCGGACAGGAAATGAATAGGATCGCCAACTATAAATCGAAAATTCCATTCCTTATTAAAGCAATCTTATTGTAAATATTGTAAATAGAAATATTGTATAATTTTACACTAGTAAAAGTATTTACGTTGGCCTGGCTGATGCGTGCAAATATCACAGTATAATATAAAATAAAATAAAACCAAATAGTTAATTGATGTTTTTGTCNGTATAATATAAAATAAATAAAACCAAATAGTTAATTGATGTTTTTGNATATAAAATAAAATAAAACCAAATAGTTAATTGATGTTTTTGTCGAAAAATATACTAAAATAATATATTCTCAAATTTAGAAGGGAAATAAGTATACAGAAAAATTATTTCTTTTTGTCATAACAATATAATAATATAACATACTCTTAGTGTACTAAGTGCATGAATTATTGTAATTCAAAACCCAACAACGTTTTTTGGATTATAGCAAAGCACTGGTCAACAATTACTAACCATCTAACCAAATACTGAAGTTGTTTAAAATTCTCTAACAATATACACTTTGCTTTCGAAAACCTGCAGAAAAAGTTTATACCGGTTAAATTCTCTCTCTACTTGAGCCCATTTATGACGGTATGTTGCTGGCTGTTCAAATTTTCGTTGCGCTCTCTGTTGCCCCTGTTCCACAGTTCGATATATCAAACAGCTGCAACAACAAACTTATCCAAGTCCACTAACTGGTAGATTAGTGGAAACTTTTTACTAAGTAACAAAAAGAACTGCTCCTTGCTATTATGCAATCATAATAATGTGTCGGAATATATTAGGGCTTCGATATGAGTTTTTTTAAATTAGGGTAAATTTACGTTAGTGTTATATTCTCATTAGAAAATCACCGGAAATTCCATGTGTACTTGTTTTTCTCTTACACTTCATTAATTGTATCCACTAAATCGCTTCTATTTGCTGTACTGTACCTCATTTTAAAATGGGATATACCGGTCCTAAAGTTAAAGTTCTGTCTCATATTACGATGTAGAACATTTAATATCTGAACATATCGATGTAACGACGGAGGTACGACATTTTTAGACCATTAATATGTTAGGCATTTGATTAAGGATTCTACGGGCTTATTAGCAATCGGCTGCCTCTGGGGATACCCAACAAACGCGTACAAATATAAGCAAAACGTTTCACCATCATTTCCATACAACTCTTTCAGTTATTAATCACTGATGTGTTAATCCGCTGAAGGCAACCTCGTATGAATTTCAGGATTGCATGGGGGAAACGACATACAGTGCGATAGAGATAGAGTGTGGTAGAAAATACAATAGCTCTTATGTTTGGAAATGTATACTATGGCGAACAGTAACAGCAGGAGTACGAGGGTACCGCTGATGGCATTAATTATGGACATTTAATGAACCCATGAAGAACAGCGTGTGATTGCCATTAAGTTCTTGTTTTGGCACCACAAGCGTACTCGCTGTTCGCCAGCCAGTAGGCAATAAGGCACTGCGACTGGGGAGACGGTGACAGTTGGACAAGCAGCCAGACAAGTTACTAACGCTATCGCTGCGATTGGTTCAAAGCGTTAATGACCGAAAGCAGCTTTAAAGCGATTAGCGCATGTGACTGTGACCGCAACCAGTATGCCAGTGTGAGTTCTCTTATACGCAAACAACAACTGAATATCCAACAAACAAAAAACAAGGTAAACCAATACAACTGCCCAGAGTAATGAACGGTGAATGTGCGCAATTTGGGGGACAGAATGCTAATAACCGTATCAGTTATGTTATCTATAGCGTTCCCTGNAATAGCGTCCCCTGCATCAACATAACCACTATCATTGAATAATGCAGAGCCCTTGAACAATTACTTATCATTGTTGAGGTCTTTTAACATATTGNCAGTTATGTTATCTATAGCGTTCCCTGCATCAACATAACCACTATCATTGAAAAATGCAGAGCCCTTGAACAATTACTTATCATTGTTGAGGTCTTTTAACATATTGGCAGAGAACTATTTATGGTAAACACGATTCGAAGTATCGAAATAACTGCGAATTTCAAACCGTGCCGAACTACCAGATCCGCTTGTCCGACCTATTTGACTCGATTAAAAAACCTGATTCAGCTCATACGTTGGCGCTTGACAATAAAATATTGTAGGTTCTCGTTATTCCTCATGAGTATCAGTACACTGTACACTCTAAAGTATTTGGAATTTCAGTAGCTCTCTTCGTGCTAGCCACAAAGAAAGTACACTTGTGAGAGCAACTATACATACAACCTTGAGTTTATGTCACCGTTCATTAACAATTTCGTTGGGTTTGATCAGGTTTTGGAGATTCGCATCAATTCGTCTGCTTTTGCATTTCTGTTATTGCTTTCGACTCAACTGTGTTTAGTTCTTTTTTTAATTCGATTTACTTGCGACGAGCTGTTTGGTAGCTTCAAATTTATTTTATTTGCAAAAAATACAAACAGTATTTATATAAATTTTTAGCAAGTTTAACTGGTTCTCGTTCAACTTGTATAATTTTTTTGTTTTGTTTCGAATAAATGTGATATTCGTATGTATTTAATCTTTTTGTAATCGTATCAACTATGCATCTTTTCAACTTCTCACTTCTTACTCCTGCTCCTGTTGAGTGAGACATATATACAAATTATTTGTCTTTTAAAAATTTGTATACACATACACATACGAATATCGGTTGTCTATAACTTCAATAACCTTTTAACTGTCGAATATATATCGAATCAGAATAGGAGGGAACCTAAATTAATTAAATAGATATTTTACGTGTTATTCTTGTGTGCTTTAAGATGAGAAAGTTTATATAATAATGGATGGAGTCACTACAAAACAGTTTACACGCCCCACATATACGTTTGTAAAATTGTAATATAATATGCATAATTGTTAATAGTAATGGAGAAGTGAAATTTATAATATCAAATGTATTTTTTCTACTTTGCTGATCGCCCTACAGCGACTCTAAATATTTCAGAATGCACGCAGAGTTTACTTTACACACGCACTCCCTTGTGCGCATGCCCGGGAGAATTTTAATTATGTAGTTTAATTGTAGGCGTAGAACATAGTTGTTGTTTTTGTCTGGCATTTTCACCAATCTAACAATGTGCAATACACAAATTTCTGTCACGTAATATGTGTGACGTAAATACTCTTACAAACATGTATCATTTTCAACGTGAATTCACTAAAGTCCAACACAAATTCCCGTCACGTAATGTGTGTGATATTGGCGTGGATCCTGAGTGCACAATGCATAACAAATGTTGTCTACCTATAAGTGCGATCCTTGTCACTGTTATTTTCGGATACTACGTTTTGTATTCGAATGTACGTCCTTAAACCCCCTGAGAGCTGCAAAAATGCACTAAACCGGAAACTGAAATTCTGCCATTGCTGTCTCGATTAAATAAGTGAAATTCACATCAAACGTCTGAAATCTCAGAGCACCCACAAGATCAATATATTTTCAGACAGGATCTAATTCTAAGACGACTAATTATATAAAATAGGTCATTGCTCTCAAAGCCGTTCTAAGCTTCGAAACATAACCTGCCTCCTATTTAAGTCAGATGCGATCATCCTAGATCCATAACTCACATAACATAGAAATAGATCAATACATCAATACGCTACGAAATATTACCAAAAATTGAGGCAGCCGAGTTGCTAACGGCAATGAAAACGAACTCGTAACAACATCTCACAACAGCTCACATCTTTTTGTTTGTTAAGAGAGTGAGAAAAACACGTTGAGAACTTAAAGTAGGTCAAATTTGTTAACTCTTCTTTTACCATGGCTATTGTTGGTATCGTTGTGGGTGACGGTCGATCGCTTGGATTGTCGTTAACAACGGTAAAAACCAGATTAATCGAAAAAGGTATCATGATCAATTTTATTCTCTTGTACAAGTGTAATGAGCATGGGAATTCGTTTACCTATTTAAGGGTATACATAAAATGATAGTTGTATTATCGGCCTGGGCAATGATTTCGTGCTTCAATTGTTCCTCAAAACATCTGTAATAATGCCAATGTAGACAAATAAAAATGTAATTCAAGACACGATGACCACAATCGACAAAAAAAACTGAACAGCCGACTTTCCGTGGGTTCATTTCATGATGGCAGAAACGAGTTTTAAATGTCTTGAGTAACTGGATTGGCTTCGCCAGTAGTCAACGACGACACCCCAAAATGAGCGCAAAGCACGGCCACTCTTCGGCAAAAGTGGCACATCAAGCAACCGAGCAACCTACAGACCAACCAGTCAAACAAGCCAACAAACAGCAGCAAAGCATTAGAAGGCACACGACTTGGAGGCAACAAACAAGCGACTGCAATATACGCGCATGTGCATGTCGCTTTGACTGATTCCACACTTTTCATAGACACTTTCAGCTTCTTGCCACGGTGCCCTCAATTTGTATTGGGAACGACGAATTCGATGAATATTTGCGTGTTTAAGCGTTTGCGTACATATCGCACCCGTAAAAGGGTGATTGAACAAGTAGAATAAGCTTAGTCACGATCGATGTCTATTTTACTCATCCGAGACCCATAATGTTCATACTTCGAAACAGGATATTGAAGGTGATGTAACCCGATTTGTGGGGATGTCCAAGTCCGTTTGATGAAACTTAACTTATGCTCCTACAACTTGCGAATATCACTTACAAATGATTCACTTTTTACATATCAATAAGGAAGCATTTCAAGTCAGTTAAGACATATATAACTGTCTTCATATACATATGTGAACATTTCTATTTACCATAAATATANAATAACTGTCTTCATATATGTGAACATTTCTATTTACCATAAATATATACCGAACTATCCGAGACACAGTGTTCTTTATGTGTCGAATCATTATCGTTCGCAAAACTTTCCTCATTTCTTCCATTCGCTTGTACATTATTTCGCATGGTTCTGCTAAAAGCGTCACAAATGCCTAAACATTACTTTCATTCAAAAGGCTCACCACGAATTAATGTTTTACTCTTTGGGTCGTCTTAGTCATCCAGCAGTCGAAGACTGCGACAACAACGACTGCGACTACGGTGCGACACACCACTTAGCTCGGTGCGCTTTTTTGGGTTAATAGGGCAAGTGCGGCGGCCACTCACAATTAGCATGTGGCGTTCGTATTGTTGGCATTACTACGATTGCTTGGGTGAAGACGGAGAGGCCTCTTGATGCTGCTGGTTGGATGCCGGCTGTATAGTATTTTGAGTCCGTTCTTGGCTGCCGTACCAAAGAAGTGAAAATGACCGACCATTTTGCATTTCCCAAAACAAAAAAGCAACAAAACTGCATTTGAATTTCCAGTTTTACGGCGGAACCACAAACAACCCAGCCATTGTCTTGGCCAAGTAAAGCCATCAGCATGAACGCATTTCACTGGCTGGTTGGCTTTCAGGGAAATTATCATCGCATGCAAACATTTGGATGAGCTTAAGAGAAAATAAATTCACCCCCGCTTCCACGGTTTTATGGGGTTTTCCGATAAATAATTTCAGTGTGCATTTCCGTTAATTCTCTGCGAGTTGCAATAGCATTACCCATTTGATTGACGAAGATAATGCAAAATAAAATTTCAACATGTTTATCTTTTCATTGCAGGTTATATAGGAGACGTGAGAGTTTTTAGGATACAAATTACCATAAAAAGGTATGTAAATGCTCTATAGACACTAAACGTATTCAAATTTCCCACTTTGGAACAAAGTTAGTTATTCATATCCTGTTATACGTTAGATTTGCCTATAGTCACCTTCAACAACTTCTGTATAACGCAGGTAATATATCTTCTTCAGAAGAGGAATACCACTAAAAAAACTATTTTGAAACTTATTACCTATGCAAATATTGTCAATTTAACTAAATAAAAACTATATTAAAAATGTATAACAACAACCAATAATCGTTAAATTAAAAACTGCCCCTCACACACTATCGGATATTTGCAATGTTCCATCGATACCATGACAAACCGCACAATGCAAATGAGAGTGTCACATAAAAACCAGAACTTTATTGCCAGTAAATTGTATGTTAATTGAATACTGTCATTGCATAATCCACGGCAGAGCAGCATGCATGCACAGCCGGAGTGTGACAGATGTTAAGAGATGGCCGCTGTAAATTGATGCAGCCGGCACATACATAGCAAGAAATAGCGGTGTAAATAGATTGGCTGAACTAGGACTGATCAGTGTGTTGATCAAGAGATGTCAATGCTTTCCAATTACTAATAAAAGTATAATATAGGGCATAGCTGAAATTTGGAAATTTGAACAGTTCATTTAGTGTGGGCATCTTGAGGGTGAGATGAGCAACTACAAAGAAACTAATTTAATTACATTTCTCATTAGAAATCTTCATTGAAAATGGTATCCCCGTATTTGTATACATTTTCTTAGAGTCCGATTTTGGTTCAGTTTGTTCACATATACATATTTATGGGATCTCCTTTCATGTGTTACAAATCAAGCGATGAAGCCAATATACCAATTGGTAGAGTTAACACGAACCCAACTAGGCAGCTATATTTCCAAACTTAATTATTTTATGGAATAAATTAATAAAAATTCTGCACATTACAAATAGTGACAACTAATTTTCCCCAATGCAACTTATCTGGCAATTCGTAATTTTCCTGATTTTCGCATAACTACATGCCTGCTTAGAAATATTTAATGAAATCATTGGCAACGTGACATGGCACACGCCTCTTTCGTTCAAATATAACAAACTACAACCCACATTAGTTTATTTTTTGCAATTTATTTTTGCACACACTGGAAACACTAATAGGTGACAGTTAGTTTTATTACACTAAAAATATGATTTATATGCGAGTATACGGGTAGTTTGGTTTTTGTAGTTTTCTTTTTTAAATTACCTTAAGAGTGGACGTTTTAAGAGTTCAGTTACTCATATTTACATATTTAAAATAAATATATTATTTAAATGCAATTTAATTGAATTTTAAATTGACCACAGAACTTATTTTCAATAATTCCCTTACATATGTAATTAAAGTTTATTATTCTTACGCATTCAAAACAATATTCCGACATGAAGTTTCGTCAAAAAAAATCCGAAAGCAATAACTTATGAGAGAGTAATTTACAATGGATAGTTTTTAATGCAATTAGCCAAATTAAATTGGCCTCGTTATAGTGCCATTATTGGCGGTGGGCCGTTATTATTGTTTATTGGTAATTTTCCTTTTACTGTTTTCTTTCACGCGCTCGGGGAAGGTGGTTTTGATGATGATGGCATCGCTTTTAATCATGGTCACCAGCGGACCACCAGGCCTGTATAATTCTCATTTTTGCGCTATATAAAATTAATTTTGTGCTTTCTGTTTTCGCCAACCTACTCATTAGTCATTTTTCGAGAAATAATAATAAAAATTCTGTGCATATATAGGGAATTTCCATAAAATTCTATGTCGATGCATATTCACGGTAGCTGTTAAATCAAAAGATCTCAAAGAAAAGTACAAAGGTAATTTGATTTTGATCTGTTGTGAGGAGTTTTTCGTCTTCAATTGACCAATATTTAAACTTCCTTTAAATGACACATGAAATATATTATTTTTTAATACGAAAAAAAACTTGTTTGAATGTTTGATTTTTAGTTATGTATTTATTGAGTTCTTGAAATTTCTTTTCTGTGTGTTTCACCTATAAAATGAATCATTTTTTTGAGTTGACTGCCTTGTTGGTTGGATTTTCTTATTATTCGAGGATTTCAATTTCAAATGGTCTGTTAATAAGAAAATAATAACGTCATTCACAGCCTCCATTCAGAGTAAAGCCAACGATAAACAAAAACGCAAAAACAAATGCAACTTAATTCAACCAGATAACTTTGTCTGCCATATAAAAAAGGGCGGCTTGACGTACTAAATGTCATTCCACTGCGGCGATTACAATATTTTAATTTATATAATTGCCACAACAACGGCACCACCAACAATAACAAGAAAGTACGACGTCGACGATGAATCCTACAAACATTACAAAAGAGGCGATTTCCGGCAACACGACTATATAAATATTGCCCGAAGTGAAACTCTGTCAGTNTTAAAACATTGCCCGAAGTGAAACTCTGTCAGTGCCAAAAGCATTGCTACCAGCACCAAGAACTTAACAATTCATTTCATTGGCACCACCAGAGCCCACTAACGCCCAAACCGCCACCATTGCCAACTTCACCATAATCGTCTTCCCGGTCAACACCTTCGACATAGGCACCTTTTGCAATAATACCTTTAATCGTGGTAGCTACTACGTCTCTACCACTATAAGCCCCATTTCCACATCTCCAATATATACCACCGAAATCACGTCGGAAGTATAATTTGTTTTTTTTTAACTGCACATTCAACTTGATTACACTTTTAGTGTTGTAACAGACATTTAATGCTTAAAAGGTTTATCGACCCTCCAAAAAATATATACATTCTATATCGGGAACCAATTCACAGTAAATTTAAGGTTGTGTGCATGCAAAAACGTTCCCATCGAAATCTGCCCTTAGAGAGTACCTTAAAGCATCATTCCGATGATAATACTCCTTTTATTTAGTACGCTTTTCGGGTTTGAATTTTTATAATTCGCTTCCGCCACCCTTTTTCTCCATTTCGTTCTCCCCTTTCTGAGAAATGTTTTTAAGTTCAATAGAAATTTTCAGTATCAAAGAATTTTTATATAGTTGCAAGTTTATTGTAAATAGTGTTGGTTTTATTACCAAATTAACGAAATCGCAGATTAATTTATTTTCTCTTGTTTTAGTTGCCCCTCACGTCTGCGCTGTTATTGAATTGCCAATCCGATTTGCCATTTAAATGTACCACCAAAAAAATTTCAATATGTTTAATGGTGGAGTGATAACTAAATAAAGGGGCTTATACGAGGGATATCGAATTAACTAAAAGCAATAGGTGCGTTTTTTTTAATTATATTATTAATTAAAAATATGCAAAAGCCTGAATTTTATGTGAGCAAAAGATTAACATAAAATTACATTATCATAACCTACATGAATGCCTGCACTTAGAAACATACAGTTATAAGGTATTGCCGTTAATGGTGTTTTAAGGAAAACGTTGTATTTTTTGTTGTGTTACTAGATACTAGCCACGTTGTTTCACACATGCACTGAATTTGTGTTGCCATTATTTGGCATTGGCCCTACTTGACGATTCGTTTACATGCAAATAAGTTTTATATTATTCGTAAGGACGTATTTCTCCAAACATTTCACAACAGCAAGGCTATGTGAAATTAGACAACAATCCAAAAACACAAATAAATGTAATTTCACAAAAGCCAAAAGAAGCAATAACATTTGGTGAAGTTTTGTTAATGGCTCAAGTTGACAATTAGTACGGTTTTCGGTACGATGCCGTTAATTGCCTTAAGTNCTAATGGCTCAAGTTGACAATTAGTACGTTTTTCGGTACGATGCCGTTAATTGCCTTAAGTCAAAAAAGTCAAGTTTGATGGGTAGCAATGAAACAAATACATAGAGTGTACTAATTTTGTGTACCAGGACTGTTTAAGTTGGTTGTGGTCGATTGTTCGGCGCAAAAACAATTTCGAACATTGTTGGTCCATGAATTAGTGTAATTTTTGAATATTTTCTTATTGTTACCAAGAAAAATAACAAATAGTCTATTCCAATGGACCTCGAAACTCACTATAACAGCCATGTTTCATGTGTGGGTGGTCAGCGTTTTAATTTATTAAAAAAAAGAGTTATATGAAAAAATGTTTTACCAGTCGAGCAGTGTGGGGTGTTTGAGTTGCATTGACTTAGCGTTTTAAGGTCAACTTCCTTCACTTTTGCACACAAATAGGTTCGGAGATAGTGAGAGGAAGGCAGTTAGTAATAGTGGGTAAGTCTTATAAAAAAAGTTGCTGAATGACACTAAGGTTAGGCAGTGCGGTGTATTCCACTTGGGTTTGACTTGTTTAGCTTGGTCAATGTTTACCTCGTAACTCCACCCCTTCTGCGACATACATACCGAATCGATGTGTGTGACATGTGACAAGTTATATTTTGAATGTCGTTTTTCCGGTCAATTAAGTTTTTGCTCTTATTCGTTTCGTGGTAAACAAAACAACAACAAGTATTTCTTATATACCCAACGGCCTTTAAATATATGGAGCTTATATATAACTAAGTACTTACATGAAACCACATGAAATATTGAACTTTTTTCATTACAAAAATTATAAGATATAATCTTAACCTGCCTGTGTCGAATGCAAACATTTATATTTGAACCAGAAATATCAAAATGCATTTGCATCGTATAGTCCCTAACCTGTAAAAATTGATGAAAGGGCATATTTTATTCAGACATAGGGTAATTTGTATGGGACACCTTTATTTAAATTGCTATCATTCAATTAAGTCACTTTTACAGTTTCCAAGACTTGTTTAATATCCGGGTTACCAGACAAAGAAATTTAGCCCATTTTGATCTCCATGCAGCAATAAGAGGTAAACAGACCAAATTCTAACAATTTTTTGAATTTAAAATGTTATTTTCTTATTCTTCGAAGCTACGTTAAATGTGTAGTTCCAACCATTCGCCAAGCTTGTCGCAAAACCAATCTGCACTTCTTCTTCAAACTAATGATAATATGCATTACTAACACATTTTTTATCGCATAAAATCGGGAGCGTTAATTACGCTACAACGTGTTCTCAACGATCGGTTCACACTTAGCGTAGAGCACAGAAAATTCGTAAGGCAACATACGCAAGTATAATGACCCCATTAAGTTGTAATAAATCTTCATAAGGAATTATATTCGAACGTAGTTGATATTAAAGTTTTACTTCATTGATTCGATTTTTGTTCTGCATTTGCTTTCAATTGACACAATCACATGTTCGTGCTGAAAATGACAAACACACTTAGTTATTACCGGTACCTGGTAGTACCTCCTGCTTAGTCATCTCCAGCTTACTCAACAAACAGAACAACAGAAACAATTTTTAGGCGACACTTGAATATGCTTTGTATAGATTTTTGTATAGATTTTACAGCATATTTTAGGAATCTTGCAAAAAGAATAAAAACTGAATTTTGACCATTGCTCCATGGAGGGTATTTTAAAATAAAAACACTTGGTTTTGATTGGTGTTATAATCATACCGGAAGAATGCGGCCCTCTAATGATATTTTCCCATAAATTTCAATTTTTTAAGCATCGCCCAAGACAAGGTATGCTGCTGATGGCCAAGTCAGACTTGCATACTCTCCGAAATGCGCTCACCCAGGTATTTACATATGTGATGCTTTTGCATTGTTGTGTGGTGCTACGTTGCTTGGTTGAGTGGTTAGTTGGGTAGTGATGTTTTGAAACCCAAAGCAACTCGCAATATGTGTTAGAATTATCTTAAAGGGGAGCCAGCGTTAATAACGCACACGCTGAACTTATTTTTATGTATTATTTCATATATTACCAGTTTTTCGAGGTAGGGAAGGAAATTGCTCGTTTTCTGCTATGCAAACGTTACAGTGACTGGGTACCCTTTCTCAACAGTTCGGGCACAGAATTTAATCCCCACCCCTGACATAATAATATCACGCTTCGACGCCCACTTTCAATCTGGCACATAGAAATACCCTTGTCGATGTTTTTCTCTTACTCTTTCTGCTTTGTTTTATGGTTGCCTTGGTCTCGGTTGTCAGACTATGCGGTCTATGTCTGACAATGCCAGTTGGTATGAACGGATTTCTTACGAGATTCGCTTCCATCCTGCCAATTACTCAAGTACTTACGCATACGCTGATGTTGCATTCTATAAGCGCTCGCACTAATCGCGTGTTAGTTGGTTCGAATTTTCGCGGTTAGACTAATGAAAATACCATCGAACCGAAGCGAAACGAATCATACGAAAAGGCTTGTCATATTTCATAACCGTTGCATTGTACGGTGTACGGGATCAAATGTCAAACGAATGGGAACATGTTTTTAGAATACTACATGTGACTGTATTAACTCACGTAGCTTCATTGTGAAATGGCAATGCGTTTTCGCAATTTGCCCACGCATGCGAAATGAAAGCTGTGTCGCAAAGTTTACGCTCTTCATACCAACTTTGGGTATCTGTTACATTTGATATTTGTAGTGCATCAAAGATTATAAAAAAATTATTGAAAACAATTATTATTCGGAATTCTTCTTCTTTAGACATTTTTTTGGGAGTTAGCCTCCTTTATTTATGACTGGATAATAATAACGAATTGATTTTTAGGAATTCGCCTCTGGAGGGGCACTAAGATTCATCTTCTCAAAGTAATTTGAGTGTTCCATCTCCGAGAGGTATTCGTAGCGGTCGTAATGAAGAAGAACCCGATCTTCTGTGGTTTATTTTTGCCTCTCAAATAACCCAAAACTCTCCATTCAATGTAACTTAACGGAGTCAACAACTTTATTATCTTTGAAGGCTTTGAAATTTGGTATTCCCATTATGTAATTTTGATATTTTAGCGAAGACACATAACCTTAGAACTTCTGTTAAACTAATGTTTCCGGTTGATGAATGTTAATTCACCTTAATTCGGAAGTTTTTGTTGGAGGGGTTGGTGAACAAACTTTATAAACCAAAAACTGTTTCATTTTTTAATATTACCGCTCCTGTTGAACTTTGAATGGATTTTTAAATATCCACGGCATTATTTTCTCACCGTTTCGGTGTTTTTTTTTTTTCGTTTTTACTTTCGGATATTTTTCACTTTCACAAAGTTTCGACGAACTTTTAAAACAGACATATCTATTCAATTCATTGAAATTAATTTTGTGGTGATGAGGAGACGAACAAAACGCGATTTTCAAATCTTTCTTGAATGCTTTTCGGGCTGTGGGGGCCAACACACACTTTAGCAAATCTCACGGTTTAATACAATTAAGTAATCTAAATAGATTTTCTTGAGATGTTCCCGAGATTATTCAATACATGGCCCAACTTTTTTCAAAGTTTGTTAAATGGCTTTTGTAGGAAATGTGAGCTATAGAGTTGATGTGTTGAAGACTTTCAAGAAAATTAAACCTTCCGCTTTAATACCCTTTTTAGAGGACAGTTTTTAATTTTTNCGACTTTCAAGAAAATTAAACCTTCCGCTTTGATACCCTTTTTAGAGGACAGTTTTTAATTTTTTAAAGTCTCCCAACAATAAAATCGGACAGTAACTACCAATTACGAAGCAAAATTTCGTTGCCACACATTAGGGCAACTTNAAATTACGAACAAACAAAATTTCGTTGCCACACATTAGGGCAACTTAGAACCAGTATTTAAGTATGTTAGATTTGAGTATGTTTTGATATTTATCGACCAAACATTCTACGTTTCAACAGAGGTTACCTGCAGAAGGTACCATAAACATCTTGACCGATATAGGCATTTTCTATACGTTTTGTTATCAACCAAAACAAGTTCTCAAATAATATTTATTTTACATCGACGGATGTTTTTCCCGTATCGGTGACTTCTTTTGTACATTACAAATAACATGAGGAGTATCAAAATGTTTAACTAAATTCAAAGTTGTTTTTAAAACCGTGCTTTGCTTTGTATTTGATTGTATTTTCACTTTGCCAAACGGCTTTTAAATAAAATACAATTTAATCCCTTAATGCCATGACTACAACAAAAATACAACAACACCAACAACAAGTTCACCGTCTTAAAGCATACTCTCAAATGGCATGACATGACAAGGATTGGGCTTCGGCTTCAGTATGCCGTAGCCTGCTCTGACCGGGCCGGCCATGACGGTGCACAGTTTAAATGAATACATTAAACAATTGCTCTGCATTAGGACATAATTCAGGCAACAAACAAATTACAGCCATGCAAAAAGCAAGTCGTGCAAATACACGCCCACTGCACCAAAGGCAATACAAAACTGTAAAATGTAGGGAACAACACACAACGCAAGAGAATGAGAAATGACTTCGACAAGTACAGAAACACGAGGGCGAGCGCAGTATCGAAGAACAGCAAATTTTGTTAGGGAAAGGAAGTAAAGGCAACGGCCGCGAAGAAGGTAGACAATAACGCTTAAGGGTGGCAGACACCCGAATTTCGTTATTGGAAGGGGTGGCCATGATGGAAATGTGTATATGTGGGTGGATGTATGAGCATACCCATTTGGGGCACAGTCGTCATTTTTGCGGTTGCTAGAACGGTTCTTGGTAACAGACAACCGTCAGCTTTTAAGTCAAGTATTAACAAGATTCACTCTTCTTTTCGTGGTTGTATTGAAACAACGTGATAATTCGCCATCGAATGAACAATGAAATTTGGTGTATATTTGTAACTTTAAGCAGTCCTTCATATTTGGATCTGCTTAACCTACAGTATCTATTCCATAAGAATTTATTTGGTTTCAAAAATGAACAAAATACAAAGAAATTTATCATTTTCAAATGCACAAAATATACATTGCAATTAGATGCCCTTCGTGGGGGATGAGCTTGCAAACCAAACCAAGCAGCCAGCCAGCCAGTCATTTTGGCACTCATACTTTCAGAGTGTATTTAGTTCATTGTATTGCACTTAACTTGGCCTTCAATGATGCTTATCCTTATCTATTGTGAGCAACGTAAATTGAAAACACTACACACACACATCCCTATGAAACTCTTTAATCTTGTCCATGTGAGGGGTGTGGACTGGGCAATTGTTGGGGAAACGACATAGATGAATGCAAAAAATTATGAGCTGCAAAATTTTGGGCTGCCGCTATTACGGAGCGGTGCTGAAGGTGAAGTCCTCACCAAAGTCTGTGTCATGAAGCGTTGGCGAAATGTAAAGTGTGTTTGCGTGTGTGTGGAGAATGGCTGAATGTATAATAAGAGTCCGCGTCCCTCCCACACTCATTGTACGATTCACATCCTCTCAATGTTGGTAATTTTGGATTAGGTAACCAACAAACTAGCAAACAGCAAATGGCAATGGAGATATGGGATGCTCTTCGAAGACGCCGGTTTTGCACAAACAGGGCACAATGTAGCCCTGTGAGCTCCGCCGTGGCAGCCGGTTTATTTATGAGCACAAACATAAATGCGAATATTTTCATACATACAAATGTAATTTATGCAATTCCCCACTTAACTATTAAGGGTATCCGTTCGGATGCGGTCAAAAAATTAACAAAATGAACAAGAAAACATATTAAAACAACGGCATGGGCGATATTCGTGTGCCCTACACAGTAAGCTATTTATTTTTTGTTACATTGACCAACGATTTGTTCAGTCAGTCCTTACACCGGCAAGACCCGACTGAAGTCAAATTAGTGTGACAAGTTAGAGTGATCAACTCGACGAACATAGGTAATTTTGAATACCAACCTGCCCTTAACAAAAACAAGTGTTTATACCAAATTTAAATAAAATGTAAATACAAAAATTATATATATCCGCACGCAATCTTTTTACTCAAATGATGACCAGAAGCAAATATGGTGGTGTAAAACCGTGACTTTCCAATATTGTGTTTACGGTAATATAGAATAGGTAGGTATAATTTCCGAATGGTCATTGTCATTTCACAGTGAAGACCGACGTTGTATAATTCGACTATTGAGTTTAGTTATTGCCCATGCGTAACTATTGCAATTTCTTGAGTTCCAACAAATGACGACTTCAAAACAATGTGATGACAGCGACACATGATCTACCGCACGTAATGTACACAACAAGTAAGCAATGTGAAAGATTAAGAAATGTCAAATCATACAATGTCGATTTGCACTGTAAATCCGAACTCACATTTTTGCGAATTTATAGTGGCAATGGCCATTACCGTTTATTCTGTACATAGAGGGTTCATTATACTCAATTCATTAATANGAGGGTTCATTATACTCAATTCCTTAATAACACAGTTGTATTTCTCTCTCTCTCTCTTTACCTTCCTCTTAATGTAGTGGTTAGGGCAACCAATATNATTAATAGCACAGTTGTATTTCTCTCTCTCTCTTTACCTCCCTCTTAATGTAGTGGTTAGGGCAACCAATATGAAGACAGTCAAGCAAATCACCAATACCGTAAATAATATATTAAGTATTAGTGATACAAACCTGCTGTATCATTAATTAACAACAACAACAAAAACGGCCACAAAACCAAACAACACGCAAGAATGAAGCTGTCGAATTAAAGATCAGTTAATGCGAATTAAACTACTCGTTGTATTTTCATTTCATTGCGTTTCTTTTCATTTCCTGAACTGTGCCGACCATGGCGTGAAACTGTAACATAGCATTCCACATTCAGCAGCAGTTGGTGTCATGTCGGTCATCTTCACACATTCATTGTAGACTACACCACACTACACTAGATTCGACAAGACTACACAACCAGCGCTCACCGCAAATCCCACAAGATATCTCAAAATACTCTTTATTGTATACACGTCCCGTAGCAGACCAAGGGCCACCATGAAGGTAAAGTAACGATGGCGACAAAAAGCATCATTCCATAAACCTTTCGTAGCCCAAGAGTAACGCCCTATTTATATTAATGACTATGCCATGCCACGCCATGAGTTTGGTGGGTGATGCTTAGAAAGAGGCAATGATGATTTGTATTCGATGATGATTCGGACATTATTATCAGCAAAGTACCCAAGAAAAAAGGACAACTTGGAACAAGGCAAGATGAACATAACAACCGCAAAATTATTTAAGGGTCTATTGAGAATTGAAATCTAATATAAAAATGAGTTATCACTCATCATTAAATGGCTAATGACCAAAGTAAATAATGCAACACCATCAAGTAAGCAAAAATAAATGTATAAAAAACCAATGGAATATAATTTTTGTGTAGAAATTACCTACATTAATCAAGTAATACATATTCATAAAGGTT
>JXPZ01000084.1:1086-12488 GCA_001014575.1 Themira minor
CAGCTTGCGGCGATTGACGCGCGCCGCCCGCCGGATCACCGCCTTGGCCGGCTCCTCGCGGCCCTGGCTCAACAGCCAGCGCACACTCTCCGGCAGTATCCAGAAGTACACCAAATGCACCAGCGACGGTATGTACACCATCCGCAACATGACGCGCCAGTTCTGGTAGTACTTGGCGATCACAGCGAACAGAATCTCGCCCACCGCATAGAATATGGTGATCAGGCTGCAGGCGATGACGCGCCGCTGCGGCCCCACCAGCTCGATGCCCACAATGAAGCACGTCGAGTACAGGGTGCTGGACGCCAGATTGTCCAGGAACTCAAAGGTCAGGAAGAACATGTACGACGGCGCAAACGAACGGATGATCCCCAGAATGGCGCTCACGAAACCCCCCAACGCCAACGAGGTGCGTCGTCCATATCTACGGAAATTCGGAAACCTTTGTCAGTGGGAGGCGTGGCAGAGAATCAAAACTGCATACGTTTTTACCTGTCGGAAATGTAGCCGCCCAGCGGTATGCCCACGAATTGCCCGATGTTGTTCACGGTGCCCACCATCGAGAGTTTCCACTCGTCCGCACAGTAGATTCCAAACTGCAATGACAACCAACACCAAAGGTGCTGCACAACCCGAGGCGACAAATTGGAGAAGCACATACCTCATTCGAGATGGTCACCTCCTTGTCGCGAAATATGAAATTGTTGTCCGGGCAGCTCTCCGTGCGCTCGTCATGGAAATTCTCCGCGTAGCACACGTCTCCGGGGGGCGTGACGACACTCGTCTCGTTCTCGGCCAACTCACTGGCGTAACGCTTGCACTGGTCCAGGTCCTTNGGGGGGGCGGGACGACACTCGTCTCGTTCTCGGCCAACTCGCTGGCGTAACGCTTGCACTGGTCCAGGTCCTTGCCGCGCTGCGGTATACTGAACTCCGTCCAGGGCTCCAGGTACTGGCTGGCGCTGGTGTCGCACTCCGTGATATTGCACCTGCGTTTACAAAGAGCCAAGCAAAGTGTTCGTAGAGTAATGCGCACATTTACATATGTCATTGAGTTGAAGTGTTCCCCCTCGATAATTGATAATTGCTTCGATTGGGGGAATTTAATTGCGGTTTCTCCACACGAATCATTACAATGTACATTATCGCCTCACCTTCNGTTTCTCCACATGCCATCATTACAATGTACATTATCGCCTCACCTTCGGCGAGCGAGTGAGTGGCGTTGTAGTGTGCTTATGGCTGAGCGATCGGTATCATTACAGTGGAGTGGAAAAGTTTGTTCTTCTAACGTACCTGTGCACCACCGGCGAGGCGGTGAACACATATGTGACCGAGAAGATCGCATTGAACAGCATGGGCACGCATATCATGAGGAAGACAAGCAACTGAAATCGCCCGAACTGCCCGATCCGTATAAGTATCGAGTCCAATGTGAACTCTTCGGCCCCATCGCCCGGCATGGTTGGAGGCGGCATTGCAGTGGTGCCTCCATTCTCCGTACTGCAACAATCGCCGTGGGCATTCGTATTCTTGTTGTTATCAGATGTCATCTCGTACATTGTCCATGCAAGCGAACACAAAGTTCGCACAACAACTTCTTTCCAAAAACACTGCCGATTAACGGCTANATGCAAGCGAACACAAAGTTCGCACAACAACTACTTTCCAAAAACACTGCCGATTAACGGCTAGTTCGGTTTTCGCTTTTGATGAGTGCTTCGTGGTTTATATATGATTCTCGATTCGTTTGCTTTTTGTTTTGACTTTGATTTTCATTGTTTGAGGTGTGTGCCCGCTACGATTGGCCGTGGTGTGGACCGTTTTGCTTGAGCCCGCTCATTGAACTGAACCGCTTAACATTGGACGATTCTCGGGTGTACATTCACGGGCGATTACGTTCGATCGATCGATATCAGACGAAATTTCGCGTTTCCCCAGCCGACCGCCTAGACGAGTGGCTTTGACTTTGTATGGCTGGCCGCTAGATTGCAGCCACTTGTTCCGTACGCCACAGCAATGAGTTCACTCACTACTCAGCAACACACACGGTCGCCTCATTCAACACTTTATCGCACAGCGCCGAGATCAGCCACCGAGTTCACAACTCTATCTGTCTGTCGTTCTCCCCATCGAGCCCCGTCTTTGTCTCAGCTGCTGTGCGGTCTTGCCAAATGCAAACTAACGAGCGCCAACTCAGAGATCACTTAGACCTTGATCGCATCGCTGGCGTATTGCTGCGGTTCTCTCGACGCCTCCCGGTGCCGCACCACGATTTCACTATCAATGCTGTAATTAAAGTAATGTGTGTGTGCGTTATCAGTGGTTGACGGTTCGATTTGTACGNATGTTATCAGTGGCTGACTGTTCGATTTGTACGGTTTATCAGGAACAATGCTCTACGAGCGCTTTCGGTGCGGCCGCTTGAATTTCCTCAATTCAGTTGGAGTGGGATGGAAGACGATAAAATCTCGTTACACACGTCATGCGTGTACACAAATTATGCTGAGAATCAGTACGAATTTCTCGATTGCCCTTATCGCCTCATCACNGCGTTATCAGTGGTTGACGGTTCGATTTGTACGGTTTATCAGGAACAATGCTCTACGAGCGCTTTCGGTGCGGCCGCTTGAATTTCCTCAATTCAGTTGGAGTGGGATGGAAGACGATAAAATCTCGTTACACACGTCATGCGTGTACACAAATTATGCTGAGAATCAGTACGAATTTCTCGATTGCCCTTATCGCCTCATCACCGGGCGAATTTCGTGGAGTGTCTCATGCCGATGTACCTACCCCGGCAGGTGGTCGTTGTGCCCAAGGCAGCAAATGAANGTTACTTACCCCGGTAGGTGGTCGTTGTGCCCAAGGCAGCAAATGAAAGCAATTCGTATGTTTTATTTTGTCATTTATTTGTATCTTAACACATATAATATATTTTTAGTAATATATATGTATACATATATATATACCGTTACCGTTTATAATGTTCATTTATTGAAATAAGTGATTTCTTGCATTTCGAACGTACATAATTTTCTTGTTTTGTTTTTAATTGTTAATTTGGTGTTTTGCTGAAAAAATTTTCATACAGAAAATACATTTTGTGTCCGTTAGAGTAATGCAAATTTGCATGTCGTAATTTTTTGCTCCACGTTTTGTATGACGTTTACATAAATGTTTGTGTAAGTGTTTCAAATTGTTTTTGTGAATTTTTTTTTTATTTCGCTTCTACTTTGCCATTATTCGCCATGTACGATTTTCATAAATGGTCATGCTTAGTTGTTTGTTGTTGTCAACTCTCTTAAAATAGAGAATACCTTTACGCTGTTTGAGAGAATTCCGTTATGCTCTTCTAATGTTTTTGTTGTTGCATTTACCGCTCCACCATTCCATTGTGCATTCGCTCAATGAACGCCCTGAACAAAACGAGACACCAATTAAAAATTGCACAAAAAACCCCAATTACAACGAATAATGTAAAAACTTTACAATCGCTAATCACCGTGTGCCCGAATGCACTCTCCAGCGACAGCGACTACCTCGTGTTTGCGCAAAGCATTTCACGGNTTCGCTTCTACTTTGCCATTATTCGTCATGTACGATTTTCATAAATGGTCATGCTTAGTTGTTTGTTGTTGTCAACTCTCTTAAAATAGAGAATACCTTTACGCTGTTTGAGAGAATTCCGTTATGCTCTTCTATTGTTTTTGTTGTTGCTTTTACCGCTCCACCATTCCATTGTGCATTCGCTCAATGAACGCCCTGAACAAAACGAGACACCAATTAAAAATTGCACAAAAAACCCCAATTACAACGAATAATGTAAAAACTTTACAATCGCTAATCACCGTGTGCCCGAATGCACTCTCCAGCGACAGCGACTACCTCGTGTTTGCGCAAAGCATTTCACGGGCGTAAACAAAGTCATTACTTGTCTTTCATTCGAAGTGATTATAGTTTTCGTCGAAATTTCGTTAAGTCGTTTCAAGTGTAACGATTAATTAGCAAAACAATACAAATCATAACAAATTCTCATTGCTTAGCTGTATGCTTAATGAATGGCGGTTTTGTGATCAAAACAAATCGAGCGAAATTATAGTGCGTTGCGCTGGCATATGGAGGTAACAACATATTGACAACTGAATTGTGTGTGTGCACGCGCATAAATGATAATGATCTGGGTGAGTTTATGTCAAAGGCGTCTTCATTATATTGTAGTGAGTGTATATTGTATGAATATGTATTGCATTTACTTTGCTCTAGAAAACGAAAGCATCGTGTTTCCCCCGCGTAATACCTATGATAATTTGTATGTTTGTATGTATGAATGTAATCATAATAATGCACTTGAATGTATATAAAAACTTGTAAATATATATATATATTTATGCTATAATGTATAATGTATGTATGTATGTATGTGTATGCAAAACAAACACAATAGACTATTACAATAATCACGTTCATATATTGCATTCGTTTGTTGGAGATTTTGGTGATTTTCGGGTGTGTTTCATGTATGCATGCGCGAAAGCCATAAAGTATGCAAAACAATTCAATTAAAACATCAGAAAACTCAATAGCGGCTGTTTTCGAGGGGTGTCAAAGACAATGGCTTTTCAAGTGGTGGCCATTGGCCAACGGTATCGGATCTGTTGCATGCACAGGGTGAGCAACAAGNTACTCTCTCTCTCTCTCAGTGGGGGACAAGCGGGGTTGTCTTTAATTAATTGCGTGNCACTCTCACTATATCAGTGGGAGACAAGCGGGGTTGTCTTTAATTAATTGCGTGGTCCCATTGTCGAAGCCGATTTGCCATGCTCTGTGAATGGCACACTTTGTGCGAATAATTTATGTGTTTCCATAGTAGTTTTCAATAAATGGTTTGCTTTGCGGACACACGTAGTGTTCTATAGAAGGCCATTATTCGTTTGAACATGCCAATGCGATTTGCATGCGGGTAAATTCTAACACCGCTGTAGTGATACACACAACCTGGGCCCACGCATGAGAGTGTACCGCAAGGGAACTGAGTGTAGCGGTTATGAACTGAGCGCGATGTCAATATTGATATGCCTGAGCAAGAAAACAACCGCTGTCAACAATGAGAATTCGTTGTGTGAGCGATCGAGGGGCTTTTGTTCTTGTTTATGCTTGGTCACCTGCGGTGAGTAATTTCAATGTTGTTGTCAATGCGGGGAGTCTTTCGAAATCGTTTTGCGAGTCTTTCAAAATTATTTTCATACATTTTTGCGTATGCATTGTATTTTTGTGTTCTTGTGGTGGTATATTTCTCTAATCAGCAAATACCCTAGTAAATAAGTTAAATAAATGTTTCGTATTTTTATGTATTAGACTGTTGTTGTAAAATTTCTTTTTAATTTGTTTTTATTATTTAATTGTTAATAAGGTTAAATAAACAATTGTTATTGTTGTTGGTGTGTAAATATAATAAAGTTGATGTGTTTTTCTTTTTCTTTGCTTCATTTCTAGTGCTCAAATTTGCTGGAGAGAAAATTATTAAAACTTTTATATACGTACGTGTGTGTGTGTGAATATGTGTGATTAAGAAAAGAAAAATTGAATTTTAGTAAATTTTTCGTGTGGGAATTTGCAAAATTTTTTAAAACTAGTTTTGTTNCTGAGTGTAGCGGTTATGAACTGAGCGCGATGTCAATATTGATATGCCTGAGCAAGAAAACAACCGCTGTCAACAATGAGAATTCGTTGTGTGAGCGATCGAAGGGCTTTTGTTCTTGTTTATGCTTGGTCACCTGCGGTGAGTAATTTCAATGTTGTTGTCAATGCGGGGAGTCTTTCGAAATCGTTTTGCGAGTCTTTCAAAATTATTTTCATACATTTTTGCGTATGCATTGTATTTTTGTGTTCTTGTGGTGGTATATTTCTCTAATCAGCAAATACCCTAGTAAATAAGTTAAATAAATGTTTCGTATTTTTATGTATTAGACTGTTGTAAAATTTCTTTTTAATGTTTTTTTATTATTTAATTGTTAATAAGGTTAAATAAACAATTGTTATTGTTGTTGGTGTGTAAATATAATAAAGTTGATGTGTTTTTCTTTTTCTTTGCTTCATTTCTAGTGCTCAAATTTGCTGGAGAGAAAATTATTAAAACTTTTATATACGTACGTGTGTGTGTGTGAATATGTGTGATTAAGAAAAGAAAAATTGAATTTTAGTAAATTTTTCGTGTGGGAATTTGCAAAATTTTTTAAAACTAGTTTTGTTTTTTTTTTTTGTTTTTGTGGTTTTCAATTTTTTTTGTTCCAGAAATTCACACTTCATTTTGTAAAAAGTATATGTGGGTGTGTATTTCTCTTTGATTTTCTTATATCAAATTTATTAGTTTTTCTTTCATTCTATTATTGAATCTTTCTCGCTATATTTTTTTTTTTTATTTTATACAATGCGATTTGTGGAAATACATTTTTTTCTTAAATTTTCCGCATTTCTCTAGCGTACAACAAATACTACAACAATTAGAAGTTTTTCACAATTTTTACACAATTCTGTTCGGGTTTGCCTTTTTGTGAGGGGACTTTGTAGAATTGTTCGATTTTCATCTGTAAACTGGAGGGGCGCATTGTCAATGGCCCGCCTTGAAACCAATTATTTGTTCATGTGTCTTCGTTGATGGCTAAATTCTGGGTTGAGTTGCTGTCAGGTCGTCATTCGATCGACGCAATCATTCAATAAATTTGGCACAGTTTGTGTAGTGCGACTGGGGGTGCATTGCAAGTGTGTATGCGTGGCGATCAATTGTTGAACAAATACGGTTCTGGGTACGGTTGGCTTAGTCTACACGAGCTATGACACTACAATTCAACAAAAAGCAATTTCCGTTCGCTCTAAAATATACAAATATACATATATATTTGCCTTCAGATGTGAGTGTATAATTTGCACAAATCAATCAATCAATCAATCGAATAAACATTCATTTAATCAATCACTTTTGTTTTGTTTTCGGTTGCTCAATGCGTCCCGTCTCTCGAAAGAAATCACTAGTGTTTTTTCATTATTATTAAGTAATGTAATTAAAATTTTTTATTTTGTATATTACTTTAAGTGAAGCTCTTGTTTTTATGATTGCCTTGCATTTCTTCAAAGTACATTTGAGTTTCATAAATATGTATATAAGTAGATATATGTATGTGTGTGTAAGTGTGTGTGTGTGTGTATATTTATAGTATCAATCGATTTGTTCGTCTTTTTCCTTTATTGTGTATTGGTTTGGGGTTTTTCCCCGGAAAGAAATTGCGAAATGAAGAAATTCTTGAGCTTAGTTCCTTGCAGCGAACTGTACTGGTTTTGGTATTAAATATTATTTGGTTCGTTTGCACACACACATTGAAATTCGTAACATTTTTCTCATTTTGGTGGTTTTATTTTAATATTCTTTGTTTTTGTAAATTTGCAAAAATTAACAACAAAAATACGTACATACAAGAGATATACTGAACGCGATATAGACAATAGGCAAAANTAAGAGGTATACTGAACGCGATATAGACAATAGGCAAAATTCAAATATTCTGAAAAACACGTTTAACTATTTCGTTAAATGTAAGCTCGAAAGTATCAATAATAAGCNGCAAATATTCTGAAAAACACTTTTAACTATTTCGCTAAATGTAAGCTCGAAAGTATCAATAATAAGCGAAAAGGTACAAATTTGAAATTAGCTCAAAATGTAGGGCAGACTTTATTTAACATTCATGTTAAAATTCTGAAAAACACGTGGAAATATGCAAAGCTATTAACAGAGCTTTTGAAATCTCATAAGCACAAACAAATGTGCAATGCTACTCGAACAGAACTTTTAACTGTTGTCATCACAGTCCACTCGTAGCCTGCGAGTCATAGTCGCGGTGAGAGCTACCTAAATTCAGACCATACACAAGCCGCTGTCTATTGTCTAACAGCGGCTTGCATACCCTTAGTAGTTGCTCTCTAAGTTTACATTTTTGAGAGTTCTACACTGTTTTGGCACATTAAATGAAGAATTTTGTAAACGAGTCAGCCTCTAAAATGTACTGGCTATTGTCTAAACTACGAACATCAACTCTGCGAAATATCGACTTAGAAGAGAGTCATCAAAAAGCTGTTCTAAAACAAAATTAAAGTATTTTAAGCTCGTTTGCATAACAATGCGAAACAAATATGTATTTCGAATGCAATTTCAAGATGCTCTGTCAAAACGACACTGCACTGTGTTTTTGTGGAATTCCCCTAAAACATTTGTCTTATATGTATGTACGGTTTGTATAAGATTTTATTGGCATTTCATTGTGATAATTACTATTATTTGAATCCCTTACAAGATGTCATTGTGTGTGTGTGTGTTTAAATAGATTAATAATTGAAATTATAAAATTCGTATAATTCCTTCGTGTTGATCCCAAAGTGAATTCTTCTACACTTATTTATATAACATTAAGTATTTTTTTCTAGTGTGTGTGTGTGTATGTTGGTGTGTACTTAATAAATATTACATTTACGATAATATTTTGTTTTTTTGTTGTTGTAATAACCGAACGTTTTGTGGTCATCATCTTTGCGAATTTACACAAAATTGTGGTTTTAATTCATAGAATTAATAAATTCTAAAAATATATGTTTGAAATTAATGCTTAATAAATATTAATTGTAATTATTAAAGTTAAATTTTCATTACTATTATTTTGTAATTTTTCGTCTTTTTGTTTTTTTTTTTTTCATTCTTTAAATACCACAAAGCGCACTTTTAACTCAACACGTAATATGATTTGTAAATAATTTAATATTGCTTGATTAAATATGTACGTTTTGGAAAAGGGCAAATTGAGTGTCATTGAAAAAACTTCCAAAGAAAATCCAACACAATTTCATAAATAATCCCAAACACACGCCCTTTTCATTGTAATATAATTATTATCATTGTTTTTGTTTTTTTGGTTTTTGGCACAAATCGAGAGTTCTACGACAAAAACACCTACACTGTGTAAATTGAGCAAAATATCGATAAACTCAATTATTACAAATAAGCTCAATTCCTTTATACCGTAAAGTGTTTGGTTTTATGTGTCTGTGTGTGTGTGTGTGCGAGTCAACAACACTTTAACCGCTCTTTACATGAATGCATTTCAATTTGCAGTAGGTTTGTGTTTGCTTAGCCTTACTAATGATGACAGCTCAAAGAAATGTCAAGCTCTATTACCGTACTCATTTGGATAGTCAATTAGCATGCTCACAAGTGAGTTCATGCGTACCATACAACAAACAACTCTGTCAGCGTCGGCTCACACAAATAAATTCTTAAGCATAGCACGAGTGAGTGTGAATATGATTGATTGTTGTTGTAATCTCATACGGAGATAATCGGCCGTTAAGCGCAGCCGTCTTTGTTCTATAAAAAGTCACTCGAATGCTTACCGATTAGCTTTGTGCTTTTGTTCCCTCGCTCTGTNGCAGCCGTCTTTGTTTTATAAAAAGTCACTCGAATGCTTACCAATTAGCTTTGTGCTTTTGTTCCCTCGCTCTGTCGCTATAATCGCTGTAGTTCGAGTGGTGTAGTGAGTGCAAGCAAATGTCATCAAGAGATTAACGCTCCCAATTGTTTTGCTCGCCCTTGTCACTCACTCACATAGCAATGCATTTGCATGACATGTTCTTGTTGTTGTATGGCTATGGTAAAGCTTCTCTTCAAAGGTAAGACTGTATTAATCAAATTGAAATGAGAAGAGCCGTATTAAAATTATTGTTGTTCACATTTGTTTGTGTGTTTTTTTGTTTTGTTCTTATATTTAATATATAAGTTGATCCCAATCCGTCAGTTTCATAAAAATTACCATCGATTGCACGTAATTTCCCAATGAANAGCACGTAATTTCCCAATGAATTACTTAAACAAAACTTATTACAATAAATTACGTTTTTTGTTTTTCTTCNTGCACGTAATTTCCCAATGAATTACGTAAAAAAACTCATTACAATAAATTACGTTTTTTGTTTTTCTTCTCACAATACATTTAAACATTTTGTGAATTTCATGGATTTTTCGGTATTTTTAACTTTGTATCATTTCGTCGGCCAACTCATAAACGCTATTGTCGTCTTTTTGTGTTTTCATTTGTTGGTTTGTTTCTTGTGGTCTTCCCATATAATGTAAATATATATATATATANTTATTAAATGTAAAATATCATTTTCTTGTTTGTTTCTAATTTGAATATAGAATTTTTGTTGTTGTTCTTTCATTTGTGACTTGCATCCCTTAACATTTAAGATTCATATATATGAGTATGTGTGTGTGTGTATATATTTGTTTTTGTAGAAACCATTTCATTTGGGAGAACAATTTATGTGTCTTACGTAAATATGAATGTGAGTATTTTATATATTTGTGTTTTCGTTTCGACGCCACAAAAAAAGTCAATTGGAAAATTTCCAGCGAAATTTCCCCCCTTTGTGTGTATGTGTGGGTCCATTATTACTCTAAGTGTGTGTGTGTGTGTGAGTGTATATAAGACATACATGTACATATGTATAACAAATGTATATATGTAAATACGTATATACATGGATAAAAATCGGGCTCCATAATTTCCTCGCTTCAATTTGTAATGCCTTTCGTGTCGTGTATATTTCTCATATAGTGTCTAAGTGTAACAATTATTACGTCAACTAACAACTCTAACGGAAAACCTCCTTTCGTACTGCATATGCATATGTGTGTGAGCTCAATGAAGAAATCCAGCGAAGAAGTACGCAAATGGGTGGAAAACCGGAAATTTCTTAATTCCAAAATTAAGGCACCACAAATGACAAAAACAACGAGAAAAACCAAATTTTCTCTTTGCGCAACGCTTCCTCCATCCATACCCCCCCCCCCTCCACCACTCGATTCGCTTTTGCATGAACCAATTCGTGGGGTGTGCGGGGGAGGTTGGTGAGGGGTTGTGGTCAAATGATTCGATTACACTAAACAAATTGTCAAAAAAATTTCACTAAATATTTCATATATTAATTAATAAAATTGTTTTAAATTGTTTGGTTTTTGGTTTTGTTTCTCTGTGTCATTTCATTTCGTATTTTCCCGAAATTCTTTCATTGTTGTTGTTTTTGTCAAAATGATTGCATTACACTGTTTGTTGTCATTCTCTGTTGTTGTTGTACGTTCTGTACAAAGCGCATTACCAATGTGTACATACACTAAATATTTGTCAATAAATCACTAAGGTATTATTTGGGTTTGTGGTATACTATTAGGTTTTTGTTTTGTTTTTTTGCTTATGAATTTCTTGTGTTAATGAATAAAATTATTGTGTGAGTTCAATGCGAATTATCCACTGCACGCCATAGGGCAAAGGCGCCTGTTCACGATCTGTGTTATGCTCA
>JXPZ01000090.1:15573-26504 GCA_001014575.1 Themira minor
GATGCAAGTTTGTCATTGTACCAACAACAATGCTGGTGTGCGGATGGAATACTTTCGATCGGTATCTTATTCTCACTTTAGATTGAAAAAGTTTTCAATAAACTGGTGTACGATTTCTTCAGTTATTAGTAGGGAGTGTGTAGTGTGGCATGCCCCATTTCGGTGTTTGTTTGTTTGCTTGCACTGTGGCACGAGCACGAGCACGAGCACGGAGAGAGTGAAAAAGTTTTGTAGGTAACAAGCTGCCACTGGCTAGTGGCAAACATCAACACCAGCGTGCTGCAGCTTGTTTTCGCTTGACCCTTTCGTATTAAACGGGCTTTTGCGGGCTCTTCATCATCATCAGCAGCAGTGGCAGCCCCACAACGAGCTCGTAAAAGAAAAACAAATTTCAATGTTGCCACAAAATGTTGCAACATCGACATTTTGTCGATTTCTCAACAACCCCCCACCACACGAGGGTGTGCAAATCGCACCGACCGTAGATTNCCCCCCCACTCGAGGGTGTGCAAATCGCACCGACCGTAGATTTTCATAATGAAATTTCAATTTGTTTCAATTTCTTGAGGTGCTTTCCCCCAGTCCCCACGTGCATGCCACGTATTACCATAAAATTCCGTGCGGATTTCCGGCGACGTCGTCCGCGCGCATTAACCGCAGATGCTGCACATTCCCGGGCGATTCCCAAATGGCCATTTCAAAGTTTTATTTATTGTGCCGAGAGATCCGTATGCATCGTCCGCCATTAAGACAGCAAGTCGCAATGCGATTGCCGTTATTGCGAATGTGTGTGTGTCACTGCGTGTGGAACGCGTCTAACGGGTGTTTTCTGTGTTTTCTCGTTCGCTTGCAGGTATGCGTGCCGTCAAGTCCGTGCTGTTGGCATCGGCCTCGTTGCGTCGCTTGTACACCACTCTGCCGGAGGCACAAATCGTGTTGCGCGCCATCGTCGACGTGAATCTACCGAAATTCCTCGAACAAGACGTATCCCTATTTATGGGCATCTACACGGATCTCTTCCCCGGTGTCGAATTGCCAACGGTAAGTAACAACACAAAACCCGCGAAACGGTTACGTATCGCCCACGACTGGCTGACGATTTTATTAGCCGACGATGGTGATTTCCACTGTGGGTGGGTGTGTGTGATTTTTATGAGGCTTAGCCGGCGACTCCAAAAGTGCGAGTCATAAAAACGCGGCGAATCCAATTAATTTGCACGACACGTCAAAATGAGCCCAGTAAATTAAGCGGTCATCGCGAATGGCGGCCATTAATGGTGTCGCTGGTCTGGGCGTTTAAAGAGTAACGGCACAAGACGTTTCGTTGGTGCGATATCATTTTTCGCTCACGCTTGATTGTTGTTTTTTTGTGTGAAATTTGTTGTTGTAGCCATCGCGTGCCGATCTGGTCAAGTGGCTGCATGTGCACTTGGCGGAGCGCAACCTCCAGGCGACCCCCTGGTACGTGGAGAAGATTTTGCAGATTTATGAAATGCTGCTGGTGCGTCACGGTCTAATGATAGTGGGCGGTGCGATGGGCGGCAAAACCACCGCATATCAGGTGGGTTCCCATTTTACGTACGGTACTTTTATGTGGAGGGGGGGGTGAAAACTTTTAGTGCGTTTTAATGGAGCCCCGGCATAGCAACCCGTTACGACCGCATTTAAGAGCGGTGAAGCGCTCATAAATCCCGATTGATGGCAATCAAGATATACCACCCCCCCCCCTGGACGCCCTTTGTGTAATTTGTTAATTGCTTGTTCATGGTACGTTGTGGGTGGGTTTAGGTGCTGGCCCAGGCATTGCGGTCGGTGCGCGACGACCCCACAGCGACGCTGAAGGAGTTCCCCGTGAATTATCGCATCATCAATCCGAAGGCCATCACGATGGGCCAGCTGTACGGACGCTTCGATCCGGTGTCCCACGAATGGTACGACGGTGTGCTGGCGAAAACGTTTCGCGAGCAGGCGAACGGCTCGCTCAAGGAGCGCCACTGGGTGCTGTTCGACGGTCCCGTCGATGCCGTGTGGATTGAGAATCTCAACACGGTGCTGGACGACAACAAGAAGTTGTGCCTGATGTCCGGCGAAATCATCCAAATGACCCGCACCATGAACATGATGTTCGAGCCGGCCGACCTGGAGCAAGCCTCACCGGCCACGGTCTCGCGCTGCGGCATGATCTACATGGAGCCGTCCCAGCTCGGCTGGATTGCGTTCCATCGCAGCTTTCTGAACTTTCTGTCGCGCGACCTCAACCTCACCGACATCTACCTGAGCCTGTTCGAGGAGATGGTCGACTGGCTGGTGCCGGCCGCCTGCGAAATACTGCCCACCTGCAAGCAAATGCTGAACATCTCCAACATCCAGCAGTATCAGGTGAGCGGTTCTCTCCATTACGGTGGCCTTAATTTTTTTTGTTATTGCCTTTGGCGCTACTGTAGTTGTTCTCGCGCCTGANCGTCTTCAACTGATTGCGTTTGGCGCTACTGTAGTTGTTCTCGCGCCTGATGCGGTACTTCCTGGAGAAGAACAAGTCGTACAATCTGAACTGGTTCCAACAGACGTTCCTCTTCTGCTACGCATGGGGATACGGCTCTGCTCTAACGGGTAAATATGCGAAATCATCTCGGGCGACCGCACTCGACGGATGCTGTTGCTTGTGGCTTGGGCGGTGCGGTGCAGTGCGGTCAGCAATGAAGATTGCCAACCGCAAAACTAAATAGCATATGAGAATATATGGACGAAAAGAGACTGGTGAAATATGCATGCGCTCCGGCCGGAGTGTGTGTGTGCCGTGCACATTATGGTGTGTATAAATAATTGCGATTGCCAGTGACGTACGACTGCAACCGCTAAGCCATCAGCAAGACCAATCCGGAAAATTTCTGTCCTCCCCCCCCCCTCCCACCTCCTGTTCATTTTCATTTCATTTCGTATATGTAAATACGTGGCGCTTCATTAGTGAGTGGACAGAAACGTTTCGACACTCTGATACGCAAAGTTTTGTACGGCTCCAACGAGACGTATCCGCGGCCCAAGCACTTCACCCTGAATCGCGGTCAAATGTTCCCCGAGAAAATGACCGTGATGGATTACCGTTTCGACGAGCAGGAGTCGTGGTGGTCGTGGCAAAAGTCCGACGACACCGGCACCCAGATCTCGTTCCCCGAGGGCTCGCAAATCAGCGAGCTCATCGTCCCAACCAAGGAGTCCGGCTACATAACCTACTGGCAGGACATTTGCATGCACAACGGCTACTCGATGCTGGTGGTCGGCCCCACCGGCACCGGCAAGAGCGCCATCATAACGAGCAATCTGCTATCCCTGCCCAAACACAATAACATCGTCAATATTGTCAACTTTTCGGCACGCACCAGCGCCCAACTGGTGAGTACACTGCGAACGCCAAAGCTCACTCACATAGCTAACCGTAACTCAAACGCTCAAAGGTGCAAGAGACTATAATGTCGAAATTGGATCGTCGCCGCAAGGGTGTCTACGGGCCTCCGCTCGGCAAGAAGGTGACTTTCTAACCCACTATTTGACTATTCTTTGGCAAATTTTCATCGTTTCCGTCTCATTGCAGTGTTTGATTTTCTGTGACGACGTGGCCATGCCCTCGAAGGACACGTACGGCTCTCAGCCGCCGCTAGAGTTGTTACGCCAATGGCTGGACCACGGCTACTGGTCCGATTTGCAGGACACGACCAAAGTCGAACTGATCGATTCGGTAAGCTCCCCCCCCGCCACCCATTTGGGGCAAATGCAAGTTTTGAGTGAAATTGGGCATTGCAACTGCATGAGCCATTACACTTCCATTACCATATTGGCAAAGTTTTCATCCCTCTCGCCCCCTTTATTGTTGTGGCTTCATAGACTAGATTGGCTATGGCAATTTGGTTTGTTTTTCGTTGCGAGCCTCTACAAAATGAATATGCTACTTAGAGTCGACTCCTTCGTCAAGTTGGCTTGCCGACGGCTTAGGCAATTTGCGTTCGAAATCAACACAAATTACTCGTATTTTTCCAACGCAAACACAAATGCCAAGCCCACACAACGAGCATTAAATATTCCATGCTGAACACAATAACACCACAGATGAAAAAGACCCGGTGCCGGGCTTTTGTATGCTTACATTTATGAAAGTAATACCATTTCTCTTGTTTGTTGTTGTAACGGCAATCCTTTAGTGCTTTTTGGCCGCCATGGGAGTGCTGGGCGGCAGTAACTTTATCTTTCCGCGCCTGTACCGCCACACGTTCGTGCTGGCCGTGGACACCTACGAGGACTCGACAATCATACGCATCTTCAATACCATCGGCGACTGGCACTTCAGGGAGTATCCCGACAAGGTGTCCCTACTGTCACGTGTAAGTTTCATCATGTTATGGGAGGGGCAGTGGGTTTCATTTGTTACTCTCACACAGGGCTTGGCTGAGGCCATGGTTAGCGTGTACCGCCAGTCGGTGCAGATGCTGTTGCCCACGCCGGCCAAATCGCACTACACCTTCTCGTTGCGCGACATCACACGCGTGTTCCAGGGCATCGTGAAGGTGCCGCCCAAGCGACTGCTGGACCCCGAGAAGCTGGGCCGTCTGTGGGCCCACGAAACCTATCGTGTCTTCTACGATCGGTGAGTATGGCAAGCAGAGGCTGCGAGAGCCTTACAAACTAAACGGGGGGCCGTTTCAGTTTGGTGGACCAACACGATCGTGACCTGTTGCTGAACTTGACCAGCTATGCGTGCAAAACGCATTTGCGCTTCTCCATGGAGCAGGCGTTCGCCGACCGCATGGAGGACCCCGGCGCCAAGGTGAGCGACGACGACTTGCGCAACCTGTTCTTCGGCAACTACCTGGAGCCGGACGCCGAGCCGAAGATCTACGACGAGTGCGAGAGCTACGAGAAGCTGGAGAAGCTGATGCACTACTACCTGAAGGACTACAATACGTTCTCCAGCACACCCATGGACCTGGTGTTGTTCCGCTTCGCCATCGAGCACATATCGCGGTGAGTGTGGGCCCCCACGAATTGCTGTGAGGCATGGCAAAATTGGCCTGTTCCATTTGCGTTGCAGCGTGTCGCGGGTGTTGCAAATGCCGCGCGGCAACATACTGATGGTGGGCATGGGCGGCTCGGGCAGACGGAGCTCGTGCCGTCTGGCGGCCAGCATTGCCGATTGCAAGTTGATGACCATCCAAGTGACGAAGACGTACACGCAGGCCGATTGGCGTGACGACCTCAAGAAGATACTAATGACAGCCAGCTTCAATTTGAATCACACCGTCTTCATGTTCTCCGACTCGCAGGTGGGTGCCCCAGCGTAATCCGGGTTGTGTAGAGGGGGGGGGCAATTCTATTCTAATTGGCTTACTTGGCTTAGAAGTGGCGTTGGGGCTACGTGCCGGTCGCCGCCACAGCCAGTGCGCCAAGCGATGAGTGCAAAATTTAATTAAACAACGCACAACAACAGCACTACAGCCACAACAACAAATCAATTAATCAAAATCAAAATCAATTCTCCTCCGCCATGGCACACACGGCATAACGAACAGACACTGGAGTGGTGGACTTCCGCACAAGTCGTCAGTGGCGGTGGCGGCATGGCTCTGCATGATGAGAATCGTGCTTTGTTGTTGTTGTTGTTGGGTGTTGGGTGTTTGTTGTAGTACACAATGAATGAATGAATGGCATGCCCAGAACCTAAGGATAATATAATTAACATCGAATTGCCAGCGACGTTGTTGTGGTGTGACACACCGGTTGAGTGTGGCTTGTTACGGCCATCCAATGATTGGCTCTGGTGTTGCACACAATGCACACGACCAGATTACCTTCAATTTGTAAAATGTAGCTGTTGTGTTGCCAACAACAACGTACGTATGCTAATAAGTCAAGATTGTCGATTTGACACCACAAAATGCATGCAAATTGAGGCGAGATTCACAAGAGGTCGCTCCCAGCCACAGCCACGAATCGAATCGAATGTGTTNAATTCACATGAGGTCGCTCCCACAGCCACAGCCACGAATCGAATCGAATGTGTTGTTGTGCCATTTAATTGACTGCTGAAGTGTGCATTAATTTGTTGTGTTGTCGCATGTCTTGCAGGCGGTCGACGAGGGCTACATCGAGGACATCAACGGCATCCTCAACACCGGGGATCTGCCCAATTTGTACCAGCTGGAGGACAAGGCGGCCATCATGGAGAACATGTCCACCGTGTCCAAGCAACTGGTGAGTCGAGTTTAACCAACCATTTTGTAGGGTGAAAACGATGTTCCATTGTAGGGCAAGAAAATCGAGAACTCTCCAAACGAAATGTATGCGTACTTCATTGATCGCGTAAGAGAGCAATTGCATGTGGCTTTGGCGTTCTCGCCGATCGGGGAGTCGTTCAAGGAGCGGCTGCGTATGTATCCGTCGTTGATCAACTGCTGCACAATCGATTGGTGAGTGGGGCTTTTGGTGGTACGAGTGCAAATTCCCTATGAGAACGTTCGCCCTTAGGTACATGGCCTGGCCGAGGGATGCCTTGGAGCGGGTCGCCGAGTACTTCATCAGCTCGTTGAACCTGAGTCAGCACGGCCAAGACGAAGAGGAGGAGGTCAATGCCAAGGCCTCAGCCGTTGAGTTGGCCGATTCGCCGCAGGGCAGTCTGCGCAGTGTGGAACCCGAGAAAATCGTTCTGTCCGAGCTGGAGTTGGAGCTGGTGAAGATGGTGATGCATTTCAATGCAACTGTCGTGGAGGCCAGTGGCAAGTGAGTGCACTACACTGCTACTTGTGTAATTCAGTGAAATACCTTGCTTAACGGCAGATGCTACCGTGAACTGGGGCGTCGCAACTATGTCACTCCGTCCTCGTACTTGGAGATGCTGAAGGCCTTCAAGACGTTCTACTATCGCAAATTGGAGGAAATCACTCGTCTGCGCGATCGGTAAGCTACTGAGACCCCAACTCTTTCCCGAGTAACACGGAATTGCCTTCCAAAAGTTACACGACCGGCTTGGAGAAGCTGGANGAGTAACATGGAATTGCCCCCTAAAAGTTACACGACCGGCTTGGAGAAGCTGGACTTTGCCGCCGGCCAGGTGGGCGAAATGCAATTGAACCTGTACGACTTGCAGCCGAAACTGAAGGTGCTGTCCGAGGAGACCGAACGCATCATGGTGAACATCGAGCGCGAAACGGCCGAGGCCGAGAAGAAGAAGGAGGTGGTGGGAGCCGACGAGGCGGCGGCCAATGAGGCGGCCGCCGCTGCTCAGGCCATCAAGGATGATTGCGAGAGTGACCTGCAAGAGGCGATCCCCGCCCTCGAAGCGGCGCTCGACGCACTGAACACCCTCAAGCCGGCCGATATATTCGTGGTGAAGTCGATGAAGAATCCCCCGTACGGTGTGAAACTGGTGCTGGAGGCGGTGTGCGTGCTGAAGGGTTTCAAGCCGGATCGCAAGCCGGATCCGAGCGGACGCATGATCGAGGACTACTGGGGGCCGTCGCAACGTATGCTGGGCGACATGAAGTTCCTCGAGTCGCTGAAGACCTTCGACAAGGACAACATACCGCCGCCGATCATTAAGCGTGTGCGCGAGAAGTACATTGTGGACCGGGACTTTGTGCCGGAGAAGATCAAGAGCGCGTCGACGGCCTGCGAGGGCCTGTGCCATTGGGTGCGCGCCATGGACGTGTACGACAAGGTGGCCAAGATCGTGATGCCCAAGAAGATGGCGCTCGCCGAGGCCGAGAACGAGCTGGGCGCCCAAATGGAGAAGCTGAACGCCAAGCGGGCCGAACTGCAGGAGATTCTCGACAAGCTGCAAAAGCTCAACGACTACTTCGCAGAGAAATCGCGCGAGAAGAAACGCCTCGAGGATGAAATCGACAATTGCGAGAAAAAGCTGAACAGGTGTGGTAGTAAAAGTCCATGGGGCGACTGACATGCGTAACTGTTGTTTTGTTGTAGAGCGGAGAAACTGCTGGGCGGCCTGGGTGGCGAGAAGTCGCGCTGGTCGGAGGCGGCGATAAATCTTCATAAATCCATAAGCAATATTGTCGGCGATGTCCTGCTGGCCGGCGGCTGTGTGGCCTACCTGGGCTTCTTCCCCACCGAGGTAACGTTTGCCGGCCGACCCGGTTGTGCCAATTATTTTGCCAAACAAACGATTCCTCACTCACTCACTCACCGTCAGCAAGTGCCAGCCCGTGTGCCGTGTACCGGCCGGCCGACGCACAACGGTCCCATTCATTTGTCAATCAAATTGAAATTAATTACTGTTATACTCGGGACCAGCAACGACCACTGGGCGGACGCAACAAACAAAAATTGACTTCAATAAAAATTGCACATGTGTCCAACGACTGGCTGGCTGCATGTAGATTTTTGTAGATTTGCTAAAAGCAACGCCATTGCCATTTCGTCCATCAATCAAAAAGTCCCACCGTCTGTCTGTTCGCCCCCCCACCTGAGGCAAACTGTGAGCATTAGAGCGATCTGCTTCGGTGTGCAGCGCAAAAGAAATTGCTTGGCCATCGCTGGCATATGAAATGACTGCTGCGGCAGCGTTGGCCATGTTATCGATATGATGATTAGCTGGCGTATTTTCAATTTGATTGTGCACCGTTGCGTTGCACATGCATTTGCATATCCCCGAAAATCACAACATCATCACAATAAATCACGAAATCGCCCAATCGATGACAGCTGTGCGCTATGTGCGTACTGTACACTGCTCCCTTGCTCGGCAGTGTCGTTTGTGGATGATTGACTGAATTCGACAGGCATATTTAACGAACAGAACTCTATTAATGTCATTGTTGTTGTTTTGTTGGTATTTCACAGTATCGTGTGTCCATCATGGAGGAATGGAACGACCTGTGCCTGGACAAGAAGATACCGTGCTCGGAGAAATTCACATTGGCCACCACATTGGGTAATCCGATGCAAATACGAGCATGGTCGCTGGCCGGCCTGCCAGCAGATAACTTCTCCGTGGAGAACGGCATTATTGTGGCCAACTCGAATCGATACCCCCTGCTAATTGATCCGCAAGGTAATACCGAAAATACCGTTTCATGGGGGGGGGTTTTATTAATTATCAAATTTTTAGTCTCATATGAGGTAAGTACGGGGTAAGGTAGTGGAAATGTTTGGGGAACTTCAAGACAGTTTAAGGTTAGTTGACGTATAGTATAACAGTTCATACCGAGTATGAGAGGTTAACTGTAGTATGACANGGGGAACTTCAAGACAGTTTAAGGGTAGTTGACGTATAGTATAACAGTTCACACCGAGTATGAGAGGTTAACTGTAGTATGACAGTTCAACTTGGGTATGAGTTAAACTTGAGTATAACAGTTAAAAACGAGTATATCAGTTAGGCTTGAGTATAACAGTTCAGTTCTAGTACTACAGGTCAACCCCAAGAATGTCATTTCACCTCCAGTATAACAGTTAACCTACCGTATAACACTTAAGCTCGCGTATAACAGTTCAACTCTCACCTAAACTCCCTCCTTTCCCATGAAATTGAGTCTTTAATNACGTATAACAGTTCAACTCTAACCTAAATTCCCTCCTTTCCCATGAAATTGAGTCTTTAATATGTCAGTCGATCCTTTTACTGCACAATTCCACAATGCAGCCCGGCCCTAGAAACACTGTTAAGTAAGTGCTACTTGAGAAAATTATTACAAAATCTATGAAATTCGAAGAAAAAACAAACCTGCCCACTGTGTAAAGAGTCCATTAGTCGTACAATCGATTTGATGCTATCAAATTACATGCATTTTTCAACATTNGATTTGATGCTATCAAATTACATGCATTTTTCAACATTGTGTCCGGCGCAACGCAAACGCAAACTCGAAATGTAGATGACAAATTAACATAAACCCCCGGCGATGTCGTCGTGCCGAGTGAAGTGCATCGGCCAGAGAGAACATTGACAAAATCCATCAGAATCGCAGATTTAACAGCTTTTTCTTGTTACACGCAAAACATGCGATAATTGTTCAATCAAATTGCAAAGGCACCGAGCAGCAACGCCACCGAGTGGACTTCTCACGGCAAACGCTGTGTGCGTCGTCTTATCTGGCATTTGCCCAACACATCCGGCGCCACTGTGGCGTCCCCTATTCGAGGCACTGTGTGAATAATTCATGAGGCACAACATTGAAGGATGGTCCGAAGGTTTTCGCAGCAATCACCACAAGGCTTTTGAGGCCGCACTCAAACTGAAATCTCAAATCAAATTGATTTCTCGCGCTATGTACCCCCATCAATAATTGAATAATATAACCACACCATGGCCGTTAGACGAGTGGAGGCCGTATTCAATTCCTGATGAATTCAATAGGAATCATTGAAGTTTTTTCTAGATTGTGACGAATTAATGAGGCGCCACTACACAACATTGACGCGAGACAATTTTTTAATGCTTTGAATTTTTTGCAGTGCAAGCCAACAAGTGGATCAAAAACATGGAGAAAGCCAACGGCCTGAAAGTGATCAAACAAACGGACAGCAACTATATGCAGAAACTGGAGCTGGCCATCACTTATGGCACCCCGGTGCTCATCGAGAATGTGGGTGAGTCCAAAATGTGATTTGTACCGCGAGAGGAGTTCATTACTTGGTTCGCTGATCCGTTCGTTGCGGGCAATAAGATTGATTTGCTTGCTTAATTTTTAACCATCATCTCGGGGGAGGGGGGGAGGTGTTTGTTCCCAGCTGTGTCGCAATTGTCGTGCAACAGCGTAATCAATTGTGCCGCCAATGGCAGTGGGGGGGGACTCTACAAAAATAGCTAGTCAGACGCAAAGGCCAAGCGCCCTGACATCTCCATCGGAATGGAAATTAATAAACCGAACTGAACAGACAAAAGAGACGAACTGAGACGAAGCCCCTTTGTACGCTATGGGGGAATT
>JXPZ01000102.1:1405-15400 GCA_001014575.1 Themira minor
AAGCCACTTCATAGCTTGCGCTCGATATCAGTAGGTGTTGAATGAGACGAGCTGCATCTCCCTTCACACACGTTCATAGGCGCATCAATTTTTCGGTTGTAGTGATATTTCCATTGGTGTGAATCATCTCTTTAAATATGTTGTTTAAGTTTGTCCACTCCTTTCGCCATAGAACGTTGGGATTTTCACCTTCTCTAATTCCATCAGAAACTGTCGTGAATTTCTTTGGCATTGAGAATCCTCATTTTGTGCCATCGATAGTTCGTTGAGCTTTTCTACTGCTTCGTACTGATCTGTTAAACTGTCATTGAACTCTGTGAGCTCTTCATCAAATGGCAATTTGTAGAAGATGTCATTAATTTGTTTATAGAGTCGGTCTAGTTTGTCCTGATCAGGCCTTCAGGAATTGTTCACTACACGTATTGTATTGCTCGCTAAGAGAGTTTTCTTTCCATCGTGTTGATGTACCTTGATTCAATTTTATCGCAGGCTTGATGACAATACTTCCTTCACCTTTTAGTCCGTTCACGAATTTTCGCAGGTTTCCTGTGTTTTGTCAAATATTTGGTGGACAAAGTAGTCTTCTTCTCCTACTCCATCCGCCATCACCTGCCAATGCTGCTAATCCATCTCTTTCCTTAATTTTTCAAGAGCTTTGGATATATCCGCAGATTTATTTCTCGTCAGATTTTTACCGGTTGTATCCAGCATTAGGTGTTTGATCCTTTCGATCAAATCCATCTGACTGNTAATCAAACCCATCTGATTGTCGAGAGTTTTTCAGCGATTAATGCCCATGTCAAATTCTATCAAGTTGAATTTTTCAGAAGAATTTTTGGTATGGTCAACGCGTTGACCGTATTGTGCCTCGACTTACAACTGTTTTAGTTCAATTACTTAATAAATTGAATGGGATTAACGTTATATTTTTTTGTTTTTGTGGTTTTAAGGAATGGACTTGATTGTACTTTTATTTCATTTGCACAACTGTACCACTTTTTGGTAAATATAAAAAAAATTGTATATATTTTTTTTTTGTTGTCACGAGTATTTTCTTTATTCGTAGGAAGCTCGAAGGACCATGTACATAAGAGTACGACATTCTCGACACGTACATACAAGACGACTTTCTTCTTGTGTTCACTTTACAAAACTCATTTCTTTTTTTTACATTTACAAATCTTAAGCATAAAATTCTTTATTCTAGTGCACCAGATAAGCAGCCAATATGCATGCTTATCTTTGCGGGTGTTCGTTTAATGACGGTCAGAAATATGATCCGTGTTTTACGACCCCCTGTGCTTGTCAAGAACGGTCCAGCAATCCATAAGGCATGCATATGGCCTTATCCGAATGCTATCCTTTGTCAAGTGGACTGTATTATATTTTGACCGCGACATAACTGTGGGAAAAAACCTGTTTATTTATGAACAAAATGTTATAAATGAAGTTTCATTTCGCTTCTCTAAATCGTGCAGGATATACTAAGGAGGTAAGTCCGGTAATTTGTAATTTTGATCTCTGTATAGATCTTGGTTCAATCTGCGGGAAGTGTCGTGTCCATTTTTGGTAAAAATAATATGGCTGTGTTAATTGTTGTTAATAATATTTTATTAGGATTCCCGATATTCTCGCTAAAGTCTAATGTTGTTGTTGTTGTAGCGGTGCCTGAAAGGAGTACAATTAGGTTATTATATTATTGTAATTATATTCAGGAATTGGGCCACTTGTATGGGGGCTGCCCAGATGTAGCTGGGTTCGAGGGTTGTCGGTTTTACCGGGCATTTAAAAATGTGCGCAACGTCATGCGGACCTCCTCCACAAGCGGGACATTGGTCCGGTATGGTGACATTTGTCCTAGACCAGTAGGAGTTGAGATATGTGCACCAATCGCACCGGCGCTGGTGCAAGACCAATCACACTCTGGTCTTGCGTGACACGTGTTTCTGGATCTGGACATTGCACATACGAAGATCCTTCCTGACATTCCTAGGCGGAGTAGTCAGTTCCATCCAGCATCGATTTGAATGATCAACGCGGTGGGATACAGGAAGAAACTGCTTAAAAAGAATGAGTTGTGTTGTGTTCCTTAACTGTAAGGATCTTCGTTTCGTCGTGAAGATGTTGTTCCGACGTCATGTGAACGTAGTCCTTTACAGTCCTAAGTGCGACGTTGTGGCAGTTCTGCAGATTCTTCCATTGCGTGTAACTCAAACGTGGGGACCACGCTCGCGCTGCGTAGTCAACCACTGGCCGGCTAATTGCTTTGTAAGTGGTAAGCAAGGTTTCCTTTTTGAATGCCCTAAGTACTACCGGCGAGTGACTTGACAACCTTGTTCCTACTTCGCATTTTGTCGCAGATTGCAGTGGCATAGGTGACATAAAGAGATTATCGAATTGTAACCTCTAATATTTAAGGATGTGGATTGGTCGGAATTTGGATGCCCTCAACCGTTACACTCAGTTGCTCGTGTACCTCTTTCGTAGTAGACAATTAAAGATTCCTCTGTTGGAAGAAGCTGGGGAGTTCACGGAGGTGTTAGTTTAATGACTCGCACAGCTCATTGGTTTCGTGACCCGACGCCATTACCGTGCAGTAATCTGCATAGGATGTCAGGTTGATACCCTCTGGTGGCGTCGGGAGTTTGGAGAGGTAGAGATTAAACAGGATCGGTGAAATGACTCCTCGTAGTGGAACAACTTGTTAAATTCTTCTTGGCTTCGATTTGGAGCTGCGAAGCTCGACAAACGACTCACGACCGCACAAATAACTGATTACCCATCTCTTCGTGTGTGACGTAAGAAAAACTATCCTTGTGTCCCCTCCTTACCGGGTTTGAGAATGCAGACCACTCTACCGGTCTTCCAGGCGTCCGGTATTGCGAGAGTAGTCAGAGATAGGTTGATGACATTTTAAGGTACTCTACTCCCTTTTCACTTAGATTTTCCAGCATTAGCATAGATATTCCGTCGGGTCCTTGTGCTTTCGACAGGGTTTGCAGCACTAATGGATCCGTTCCAGCGGATCATATGCCTTTCTTAAAACTCTCCTCTTGAACTTGCCCTTTGATGGGTTTCTTTGTTGGTTTTTTATATTCTCAAAAAAGAGAGGTATATTAATTTTGAATCATGATCACTTCCCGGGTTTTTTTCCTATCTATGTTAGTATGTCTGACTGTGCGTTTGTCTGCGTCTGTTGAAAGCACGAACTGCCTATGCCAATTTAAATTTAGTATGACGATATCTTGTAAGAACACGCAAGCTGGTATGGAAACTGGTCATTATTGGTCCATGGGTTTTGGTCCTTCTCAAATAAACTCAAACGTTAAAATCTTCTATAATTGATCAAGGGTGAACATTTTTGAAATATACACTTGGTTATACTATTAAAACTGATCCCCCAAAATTAAAATCGCATCCTTTTCGGAACATTTTCAAAATGTTTGACTATGGGTAATACATAGGAAAAGTTCCCAGAGCAAAATCAATTGTATTATGTCTAAGGAAGGGTATCAGTGTTGGACTGTAAGGAGTTGTCGTCGGTTTTCTTTAGAAGTGGTTTTTGCTTCGGAAAAGGTTGTTATTTTTTGGTATTGTCTTAAAAACCTTTAATTGTGAATCTGAATGCTTTATTTGTGATTGATTGTGTTATTTCTTTTCTATTTCTTGGATTGTTTATTTATGTTGTATGATTGCTATTTTCCATATTTGTGTTGAGGGGTTATCAGGAGCAATTTGTGAAGTGATATTTGTGTGTTTTCTCTATTTGATAATTGAAGAGTGCGTTTGAAACAGCAAAGAAAACATAAAGTCTTGAAACGATACCTCCAATAGTTTGCTACCTCCCCTCTCCATACCTCAAGACAAAGTCGTTCATAATAACTAAATGTTGTTATTAGAAAATTTATTTTATAGTTATTTAACTGTTAAACTGTTTAATAGATATTACCATTTCAATTTGTCTAAAGTTAAAAAAAAAAAACTAAAAACCAAAGCTACATCGTAAACTATAATCGCTGATTCAAAATTCCAGTTTGTTTTCTGTTATCTAAGCAATTTAAAACCGCAAAAGCTACAGTGTGGCCTTAATATGTCAAATTAATTTGGATATAAATGCTGAAGAGATAAGTTCGGGCACAATACATTTGAATTTTGACCCTCTGTTTAAAAATACTCCTGGAGACCTTTCCATTGAGTGATTCCACACCATATTTGGTCAGTTTTACGGTTCTGTCGAAGCCAAAATCTTCGAAAACTCGAATAACCCTTGCCCTATTGACAATTCGTCAAAAAAGAACGCTTTCCCATTTTTGTTTCAATATTCCAGAAAACAATCGCTTTAAATAATTGCAGTAGTTTTGGTCTAAACTGGAACTAATATAGTTTATTATCGCCCATCTTTCTAATGGGCTCTTCTAAGGAAGTTGTATACTGACATCATCTCTCATAAAATTGTACGACTTCAGAGAGTAATAATATATGCTTTGCACTACATTTTTTTCATGATTGTTCCAGGAATTTGTTGTATAAATAACATTGAATACAAAGACTTAAAAGACCCTCAACTCCATATCTTTTCAACAAAACTGTTTTATGTAAACAAAAGAATAACTTAATCAAATGTTATAAATGATGTTTCATTTTGATTCTTTACAGTCTGTTTTCGTTACACATGGTGTTGTCTATATCCTCATGTCTGTGTCGTGTTGAATGCACTGGCGTCAAACCCCTTAATCAGGGCCCTTTAACTATCCTTGCAATATTTTGCCAGTATTACAATGGGCCGATGAGATCAGGACCGATCCATATCTGTTGCAAGAGAGGAAAAAGAGTTGTCTTTTGCTACTAAAAGATCCTGATAAATTTTGTTAAACCAAACATTTGTGAATGTAATGTTATTGATAGGTTTGCTGGTGGAACGGCAAGTAGCGTCAAACAAAATGTAGATATGTTCCCAACATCTACAAATAAGAACAATCTGATATTGTTTGTTGTATTGCCTTAACAAGAAAATAAGTTAAGAACAACCTTCGAAACTGGACTCCCAAGCACCATCATTTCGTCAACGGCAACGGAAGCAGAACGCGTAACATAACAAAGCGAAAAGCAGTGTGTTCTGAGCCCTGGTGTGATTAGAGCCCTGGGCTCTGGTGAATGAAGCGATGAGCACCGTACAACTAACGAATGAGATGTAAAGAGAAGAATACAAATTACAAGACCGGCGTACCTCTGGGAGAACGTTTTGAAAGTTCGTCTAACTTCTTGATTGAGGGTAAGTCCCGTAGTCTTTTTTTTATTTGCTCTTTGATCACATCTATAAGTTAGGAAGATCTTTTTGTGTAAAAACTATTTCTTAACTGTGCCGTCCGCAAAAAGAAAGAGTACCGCATTTTCATCTTAGGCATTTATATGATAATATGTCTAAAAGTCATGTTGTGTAATATAAGTGTTAATCTTGATGGAGCTCTTACCATTTGTTGTTGGAGAAAATTCTCATTTTTGTGGGTTAGAATCCTAACTTCTTTTCCATATTAGCTTGGTGAATTTTTGCATTTGGACCAGTTTGCTAGCTAAAATTGCGTTGTTTAATTCTGTGGTATATCGCTTATCCGGTGTAATCATGGACTTTTTCAGGATTCATTAGTTGCTTTATTATTGTTTGTACATTGTTAAATTAAGATAAACAATAGTACTGTAAATATTACATTTAACCATTGTATGACTATCTGTTGATGATGATTTATGGAATATATTTGCATTTAGCATTTTCGCAAGATCGGTGCAATAGGTTTGATTACTTTCAAATGTTTCTCTAGTGATCTCTGATATTACGCAACCGTATTATAAATTATTGTTAGTACTTGATATGTTATCAAAAGTTTTTAATAAACTGTGGGCTACAATAGCACCAAAACTATGTTTGTGAGTTGCGTAGGTGTATCACATACTCATTTTTCTTATTTCTTTAATATATCCTATCTGTATAAAGTAAACAATAGGTGTAATACATTAACAGATACTTGACCGCCATGTGGTTCTCATGGCCTTCGAGTCTTCTCCAATATTTAATGCTGTATTTAGATATTTCCTCATATATTTTTGGTACTGCTTCATCGGGATGAACAACAAACCAAGGGACATTCGTGATAGTTCTGAGTATCTTAGACTTAAGACGCTGAATTCTGTTGATCTTCGGTTTAGGCAGATCCCCACAATTGGATGCCATTAGTCAAGATTGCCTTTAACGTAGTTTTGAAGAGTGGCACCTTGTTTTTTATGTTCAGCTTGGAATTTTTCCTTAAAAGTCACGACATCTTGCGAAGTTTAAGATTAATCCGACTTTGTTAGGCTTTGATATGGGCCCATGACAACCTTCTATCTAACGTTAGTCCAAGGTATTTAGGTAGTCTATTTCGAGGAGTGTTAAGTTCATACAGCTGCACCGGAGGAGTTATTGCCAGGATTAATGCTTTTATGTCAGATTTCTCCCAATTACAACTCGTTAATATTTCCTATGAAAGGAATAAATATTGGTGGAGGTAGTGGCTGTTCTCAATGTTCTTTTTGGTTTGATAGGATATAGGCACCGGCGAAGCCGATGTAAGATCTGGCTACTGGAACCTTCGGTATATAAATGTTCATTTTGAGACGAGTACAAATTTGTATGTTGTAGAAGAAAATAGTGATAGATAGAATAGTTTTTTTGTAATGATGTTAGTATTTTGTCTTTTAATCTTTATAATCGTTTTGTAAAAAGTATTTCATATGATTTGTCACGTCTGTTTTTATACTGTCATATAGTTATATTTACAAGATTTATTATGTAATAGCAGTATTTATATGGCATTTTGTTATATTTGTTAAATTAAATCCTAGAATTTTTTAAAGAGTCTGTGTGTAGTACATTTATTTTGAGGAAAGAAATTTCGGGGTAAAACCATTTTGTTTTTTTTTGCTTACATGTAGTATAGTAGTTAAACTATGGAAAGTTTTATTCTTTTGAATAGAGAAATACAATATTTTTATATATTTTACTAATTTCGTTAAAGGCGATTGTAGCAAGTAAAAGACCGTTGCTTTGATACCCTACATCAGATATCATATACATATATATATATATATATGCTGTTCCTTAAGACTTTGAATGCCAAGACACAATAAGAAATATGAAAATAAAAACATTTTTTGACCACTATATGGGAGATACTTGAACCCCTAGACGGAACCACTCCAAATTTGGAGAATACTTTCAATAGTACACACAAGTGTATGTTCTTAAAAATCTTATTCTTATTTGCGTTACTTTTTTGTTTTCATTATTTGTTATTTTTATTATTTAAACTTACAAATCGTATAAGCCAAGACCAGGTTATTGGAACATTTATATATATACTTTCAGTAGATCATTCATTATTTTCATTTTAATCTATTGTCTTGTTTAACGAACTCACAAAATGAAGTACTCACAATATTAAGTGATATGTGTTCCTGTGTACTGAGTGAAGACATTTAACAAACAACAAAATTATAGCAAACATGAGAAAGAGAGATATGAAGATAAAGTTTAAAAGAAAATTCAAATAAATGTAAATAAATGCCAATCTCCTAGAGACTACAAAAGAGCTTGTTAAAACACTTAAGATGCTTTGTTCGCTATCAACCAGCATTAAATAACAGCGCCATTTGCCACTCGTTTTTGTGCTTAAGACACCAATACGGAAAATTATCTAATAGTGTGGAAAGAAAGTAAAAATAAATTTCAGAAATATTTTAAAATTACAAAAATAATAAGCTTGAAATATAATTTTCCTTACCTTATACATTTAAAAGTAATTCAAAGTACTTTGCTTGAACGTATATTTAAAAGTCCATAGAAATACCTAGAAATGTTTACGTTGTACCGTTGCATATCTTATGTTTATATAGTAATAGTATATAATATATTACATTTGCATGTAACGGAAACTGCAACTGAGTACAACCGATATTTAGCACATATATTCAATAAATATGGTAGTGGTGGAACAATGACATTTGAGGTAAGTTAAGGAACTTATTTGAACTTATTTATATAAAAAATTAAGAGTGGAAATTTTCCATTTCGATAAGAAAAAATTGGATTTTCCATATATTTTTAAGGTTTGTGTTTTCAGTTATTCAATCATTCGACGATGCCATTCAAATGGTTCTAAGAGGTCCATTGTGTTGTCCTACTATTTATGTATCAATTTGATCGTGCTACGATTCGGTTGAAATCTTGAGCTCACTTGATGTTAAACCAAAGAAGAATATATTATCTTTTTTGAGCGAGAACCCAAGGTGTAACACAATATATGTATAAAATATGTATTCAACATATCGATGGACATCTCTCCAAAATGATAACAATATTTATTTAAAGTTCAATAATTGTAATGAACCTTAAAATAAAAGATTAGATAAACAAGACATTACTTCGGTTAGGTAGAGTTTAGAGATTAAATTTTATAAAAATTTACTTAAAATTTACTATTACATATACACAATTATATGTAGGAGCAAAGATGATCAGCATATATAACCATATGCACATTTCTATGGATATGACAGATACGGTGACTTCAGAAATTATCTCAAAATGATTATTTTCTTTATAAGATCGTCATTATGTTTTTTGGTTATGAAATATATACTAGCAATGTATGATTGTGATGAAAAAGACTTCCATATAAATAAGTTATGAGCAAGAACAACAACTTGATAAAGTTAGTAACTAACCCCAGTAGTAAAGATAAAACGTTACGTACTATGTACACATACAAAACAAACATTAACATACAAAGTCAAGCGTACTTTAATGGGAAAAAATTTTACTGTATGATTATATACATACATTTATTTTTTTTCTCTTATATGAAAATAAAAATTATAAATTTAATAAAAATATTTTCATGGCATTATCATAAGATAATCACAAGAAATACACATTACCTACACAAATACACAACACAAAATATACCGCAGATGGCAAATTCTTATATACATATGAATGTGTGTTTAAATATTTTTACAAATACATAAGAATGTACACACGTATACACATGCATACATATATACACACATTACTATTGTTATTTCATTAACATATAAACATATGTACATATTTACATGTGAACATAATTAATCAAATTGCACCATATGTAAATTCGGGACATATATACAAATTAAGCTTAACATATTTAGAAATTACTAACATATATGTGTATACTTATTCTAATATATTAAATCAAGAACTTTTTTGCACTGTATATATTATGATGCCATACGTATGTTTTCTTGATAGTTCCAAAGAGTTTTTTGTAAATTAACTAAAACGTATAATATGAGTAAGTTTCGTATATAGGCATCTTCTCGTTAGCACGTTTCTATCGTATAAATCCTAGCTAGATAATGAAGAAGATGCCACTTTCTAAACGGAAACCTAGCCTCTCTGATAAAGTAAATAAGATATTGAAAAAGTAGCCCTTAATGTTAAGTTAACCAATATTAAGTTTAAAGTGTATTTTCAATTGGAAATTAATAAATGTATGTTTTTTGTCTTTAAAGGGACTAGAGCATTTGATGTTTAGTTTAGGTTTGGGACAAATTGAATTGGAACATGGTCTCGAAGAACATCACCAACCTTTTCATATGACCAATAAGAACAATGAAGAATTAAAAAAGTACTTTGAGGAAGAAACTAAGATATTTTTGACAAATGATCATGATTTCATACATCATACACGAATAACTAAAGCTGATTCGCAAACACTGCTAAAACAGGATACTATTGACAGTGAAAATATAGATTTCATAAATCCCAATAAACGAGACGATGATATGGTTTTGGAGTTTAAGGAAATGCATGATCCTCGTCACAGGCATCCTAGAGAAAATGGTATGTTAAGGAAATACAAATAATAAATCAAAACATATTGAAATCATTGAATTAAATTGTCATCTATCGCATCCGATGTTAGGAAAAGTATTTAATTAAAAAAAAAAATTAGTTTGCATAAAATTAGTAATGTAATAACATTTACAAGTGAAACACTTAACACTTTATACACATAAATAAATTGGACGGCCTTATGATAATCTTTGTATGTAATTATTTGGCTAAAATTTGTTTCGATCAAACTAACAGCTAAAGGCCCATAATTTCAAATAGTAGTGGACCTATAGACCTATTTTCAAAAATTTCGCGGAAATATAAAATTCTACTATGGTTATTCATTTAATAATGGACATACATATATATAATAATGTATTGACGTTACCTTATTAATAAAGTACGAACACAAAATTAAACTAAATACTTTTTTACAGATGCATTCTTATACGATACTCCTGTGACTGCAAATGTATGCCTTACTCCGAAATCGTTATTGAGTTTAGTAATTAACCATAATGATTTACACATGCGAAAATTCTATAATGCAATTACGTCTTCAATGGCTTCAACGTCAGCCCTAAAATTTGTTAAAACGGATGACCACAATTTAGATGAGGAGTACAATGACTTTATAAACAATGTAAAATTGACTCCTGTGGCTTTTATGAAATTGTGTCCAGCACTTTTAGCTCAAGTTGACCAACAAGTTTGTGTACGTCCAGCTCCACAGATGAACACCGAGGATCAAAATTTATTACTCTGGAACGGTACTATAGGACTTCATAATGCGATTTTTATCTTATCAATGTTTTTCTTTTCTTAATAGCTTGGATGTATGCGAGTGGTTCGATATTCGTATTATCGGCTTGTGGCCTGTTAGGAGTACTACTTGTACCTCTAATGAAAACTAAAATGTATAACAAAATATTAAAATTTCTTGTGTCCATCGCAGTTGGCACTCTAAGTGGCGATGCTCTTATGCACTTATTACCACACGCTTTGAGTACAAAACATGGATTCAATAAGGAAGATGTTCAAAAAAATATGGACTTTAATAAACAAATTCATGATAATGCACCTGTTTGGATATGTGCTTGTGCATTTGGAGCAGCCGTTTTTATGTACATTTTGGAAAATTTAGTCCCTATGTTGAAGAAGGACAAAAGTGACGGACAACACCACGGGCATAGCCACAGAACTAAAGGCCTTTCCAATAATGACGTAAATTTATCAGCTCTAGAAACGGATGTCATGGAAACAAACGCAATGCTTAATGCCTTAAAAGAAGATAGAAAAGTCAAATCGCCTCCTCTATCTCCAGTTGCGTTCATGGTAATAGTGGGTGATGGTTTGCATAATTTAACTGACGGTCTAGCAATTGGTGCAGCATTTGCTTCAGATCCAGTAACAGGTATAGCAACTGCGTTTGCGGTACTCTGCCACGAGTTGCCTCATGAATTGGGCGATTTTGCGTTGTTACTGCAAGTAGGAGTGCCCATCAGACGAATTATTTGTTTAAACATTATTAGTTCTGTACTCAGTTTTGTTGGTATGGCCATAGGATTGGTAATTTCTAGTCTCCATACAAGTACAACCCAATGGGTATACGCTATAACGGCCGGTAGTTTTTTATATATTGCCTTTGCTGACTTAATGCCAGCGATGGGAACAGAAGCAAAACGGACTATTAAAGATGTTTTAATACAAATAGTTGGTTTGTTATCGGGAGGTGTTGTAATGTTAATAATTGCTGTAAACGAAAATGACTTAGAAATGCTTTTTAAATAGTGATATTAATCTTACTATAAATCATATGTACGTGCATATAAATCATGATATGCATTGTTTCTTCCAATGGAACGTTCCAAATCTGTCCCGGTTTTATTGTATTTTACGGCGCAGTGCAAATAAATAAATTCAATAAATTAAAATAAAATAATGGCCAATCCACATCTATGGAATGCCTAATCCACGTTTGATTTTTCTGTATTTGATTCACATTTGATATGAGTAAAACCGATCAAATATTTTGTTATCATCAGTAAAAAATAAGTAAAACTTGTTATAGCCTTGATAACTTGTTGTGAAAAATATATACGCCTTAAAAGTCGAACAATTCTGTTTATCTGAACATCATCCATCATCCAAGTAGGTAGTGCGCTTTTAAGAACGCTTCTTACTGGTCTATTCCTTCAGTTGTTAAGATATAAGAATTTGTATGTTTACCACATGTGGTATTCATGACTTGTTTTGAATAGCGTATTTCCCACTGTGTTCTCACATTTTATTTTGTTCAATAGTTTTGGTCCGTCGTTGTCAGTAAATTAATGTTTAACTGTTAAAAGCTTCTTCGCGCAGAAGTTTTGATGGTCTTGCGGTTCTCAAAACAGTTCATCCTTCGAGTCTGACTTTTTTTATATATTTTTATTCACGGTACATTGTATTTTTAAGGTATATACCTGCCCAAGAAGTTCTTCTTCGCAGTGAACTGCATTAACTACGTTTGAATTTATCTTTTCTTTTAATAGTTGTATAAGACTCTGTTCGTCTGTGAAATGTAATTCATAACGAATATATTTCTGAAATAAAATCTTCTGTAAGTAACTGGTTTTTAAAACTATTTAAACTTGTTTGTACTACCTTTATAGTATCAGTCAGAGATGTTTCAGAATGTGAACCGGATTCGGATAAATGATCAGAGCCTGCCTGGATAAGGCATCTGCTACCACGTTTAAGTTACCTGGTTTATAATAGAATTTTTGAGCAAATTCCTCTATAAAGGCTCTCCAGCGCTTAATTTTAGCGTTAGGGTTTTTGTCTGACATCGAGTATGTAAGGGGTTGGTGGTCCGTGAAAATATTTAATCCCCTACAACCATAAAGATAATTCCTCAAATTTTTGATGGCCTAAACTATCGCCAATAGCTCTTTCTCGTTAACCGCGTAATTAGATTCTGTCTTGGAAAGTGTTCTTGAAACGAATGTGATCGGCTATTCTGCGATAGAACTGCGCCAATGGCTTGTGACGATGCGTCTGTCGTTAAATCAAAGGGTTTGCTAAAATCTGGATACAAAAGTGTAACGTCCTCTGAAGTTAAAATTTGTTTGAGCTTTTCGAATGCCCTTAGTCCTTCCTGGTCCAGTTTTATTTGCACTTTTCGAGACTGATTTGCGCTAATGTTCCCGTTGTCACCTCTCAAAAATTTAGTAAGTGGTTTCGCTATCTCTGCGTAACCCTTAATAAATCTTAAATCTTAATAAATCTAATAAGTCTAAGTCTAATGACATCTATTGTTCTTTGAAAAATGCTAGGCGCATTTTTAAGACCGAATGGCATACGACAAAATTCGTATTTTCCATTATTTATATTGAAAGCGGTCTTCTTCCTGTCCTTTTCATTAAGCAGTATCTGGTGAAATCCTGCCTTTAGATCTAAAGTTGTAAAGTATTGCGCCTTACCTATATTGGATAAAATAACCGAAGTGTCGGGTATTGGGTACTTGTCGCTAACGGTGACGCTGTTAAGTTTTCTAAAATCTATAACCAATATTTTTTTCCTTTGACCATTTTCATCAGTACCTTTCTTATCCACGACCCAAACTGGATTATTATAAGCTGATCTAGAAGGTTGTATTATTCCATTTTCTAATAACTCCCCAACCTCCTTATTCACGAATTGACTAACCGCTATCGGGTATGGGTAACTTTTACTGTAAACTGGGTCGCTTGTTGTTGTATTTATAGTGGCTACAACATTTGTATTGTATGTTAATTTAACGTCTGGATTTGCGAAGACATCCTTAATATTATTTATGATTTCATAAAACTGTTCCTTTACATATGAAGGTAAGCCATGCTCTAATTCTAACTGATTAACCTCGGTACAACTTTTAAATTAAAGTGGTTCTACGCCACTGTTAAACATGTATAATTCATTTTTTGCATCGATAACTCCATCTATCTGTTTAATAAAATCGTAACCTATTATGCCGTCAAATGATCTAAGTTCGGGTAAAATGTAAAAGTAAGAATATTCGTTGAACACGTTCATCAGACATTTTTGGTCTATGACCAACTTACTGT
>JXPZ01000110.1:1341-14518 GCA_001014575.1 Themira minor
TCTTTTATAAGGTTTAGGCTACAGGAGGAGATTTCTCTTCGCCAGTTCTTCGGTTTTCCGCGAGATACACACCAGCAATTATCTGGCGTACCTCACTTAGCTTGATATCAATGTAGTGAGGGGTAGTAGAGAGGGGATCAACGGTCAAGCCTCTTAGTCCAGCCTTTAATGTGAGGCCAGATCGCTTGTTTATATAATAACATTTCATTTTCCAGTTCTCTATAATTTCCTGATATTTTACAAGTATTTGGCGCGTGGTCCGCATTAAGGGCGTAGGAATGAGTGCGGAGCGGCGTGAAATTGAGTTGGGCGTTGGTCAATAGAAGATCGATCTTGGATGGTTGTGAGTTTCCAAAACGGGTCGGTGTTGGGGGGTGATGCACAAAGTATAGAGAATTAAGCTGAAGACGATAGAGGGCATCACCAGCTTGGTTGTTGGACAAACCGTTCCAGCTGGTATGTTTAGCATTCAAATCTCCTAAAATAAAGAAGGATCCTGTGTTGCTTGTCAAAGCATCGTGGACCTCGAGAAAAGTTTTGTGAAAATCTCGGGCAGTAAGCTGCCGTAAAGATAGTAGGACAACCGTTGACCAATATCTCCACCGAGATGTTTTCAATATTAAACGTCCGGGTTATGGGCAGTCGACGGTGTTGAATTTGTTCGGCAACTCCAATTAAGACGCCTCCTCCATGGCTCGGCCGGTCTTCTCTGTAGATCTTGTACCCTCCGATACGAAATTTGTGGTGCGGCTTCAAAAAGGTTTCATTTAAGCAGAAGACATGAATTTCATTATGAATAAGAAAAATCTCGAGATCAGCAACAGCTGCTTCGGTTGTAATGCCTTGAGTGTTCCACTGCATTACGTGCAGATCAGTGAGACGGAGATGACTATAAGGCATTTCTGAGCATCATACCAAGTACTCTCAGTTTGTCAAACTTTGTTTTACATTTTTCAAGTGCAGATACTGCTTCAAAGAAGATTTCCAATAGTTTCTCATTGGAAATGTTCTCGTCCATTCCTCTTTTAATTCGTTCACAGCTGTTCGGACGAGTGACATCGGCATATGACAATATGTTATCAGCTGTTTTAGGAACAGGGGCGTTCGATATATTTGCAAAATGGCAAAAATTGTTGGAGTTTTGTTTTCCTTGAANGGCAAACATTGTTGGAGTTTTGTTTTCCTTGAAAAGTATTTCTCGTAACTCGAGAACGAATGGCGATATAATCCCGACGGCATGGGCAACTAGGGTCATCCGCCTTGTGGTTTACGTGTTTAAGCTTTTTGCTAAGACAGTTAAAGCATTTGTAAATTACGCCGGTTTCCCTAGGCTTCTTACTGAGGGGGCATTCCAAGTAATCGTGGTTACCAGCACAATAGGTGCACACAGCAGAGCGAAAACAGTTCCTTGAGCCGTGTCCAAACATTGCACACTTGGAGCACTGGGTCGGACCACGGTTAGATTTAATGGGGTTTTTCCAACTAACGACGATGCCGCAGAGATATTTTATGCGGAGTATCTCTCGTTTTGAGACGTTGTCGCGATCAAACTCTACCATGTACAACGCTTCGTCGACATTGGAGCGTTTTGTGACGATCTCATTGATTTTACGGGGAGTTACGTTATGTCGTATCTTGAGGCACTGCAATGGGGGTGTTTTCACTAACGATCGAATCGTCGTTGTAGTCTTGGCTTGGCTGCCTTTTGTTTTGGGGCATTACCCGAAAACAGCTTTCTTTTAGAAGATTCCATTAAAGGTACAATGAAAAACAGCAAAAATAGCAAGCAAAATTTGCGAAGAAAAGTCAAATCGAAAGCAAGAGAAAAAAACCACGTTTTGACTATACGAACACATCACAATATTCAGATTTTGTGTTAGTTTTTAGCGAACAATGCTCCCAAATTAGAAAATACTCTAGACACCAGACTCTATGTCATAATATTTTTGTCTTCTAAACATCTGTTCATACATCCAAACACCTTACTAAAAATCACGAGATCTTCAGGGCTCGTCTTTGGCTAAATAAAGCCATCCTAAGTTTTACTCGGTGCAGGGCGACGGCTCTGTTTACCTGTTTCTGTTTTATTTTCAGCTAAGCAATTGAGTTAGGACTATTGTAAATGGGCATGCTATGAAATTAAAAGACACATTACTCTTCTTTAACATCGTCTTAAATCTATGACAAGGATTGCGACAAAAACATTTTTGGTATAGAAACACACAGGATGGGAATAGGAAATTCAACAAATTTACCATAACAAAATAAGGCAATTCATCACAACGTTAAAATCCATGCGATTCTTAACCACCCCAAAGTNTCACAACGTAAAAATCCATGCGATTCTTAACCACCCCAAAGTGTTACAAGCCGAATCAAACTAGGGACAAACATAACCAAATCCATGTGGCAATGCATTGTGTTGCGGTGGCTAGTCGTTGTCAGTGTGTTCGAGAGCTCGAAAAAATGTTTGGCAGAGGGCAAGAAACCAGTTTGTGTTGTTGTTGTGATATTCATGGACTCGATTAGGTGGAATGGTATGGATGACTCTTTTCATTTTCAGTTGCACTTTTCGACTAGGTCTATTAATCTACTTTTTGTTGGTAACGGGGAGAGTGACTTTTATGCCGCTTCATGCTCAGGCTCTTGCTACCGACACATAAAGCTTGAACACAAAAACAANAGTGACTTTTATGCCGCTTCATGCTCAGGATCATGGTACCGACACATAAAGCTTGAACACAAAAACAACAACAGATCCAACAAGAAATACATTCCAAAGGCATTCAGCCAAAAATTTTAAGTTATCAAGGCAACCGCGGCACAACGTCATCGGAAGTCGAAACTCGTTCCATGTTGTTTGACAATTTTTGCTTTGTAAGCAAGCAGCAGCCGTTACGAACTGAAACAAACTTCAGAATCAAAATAAAGGAGTAAACGACACAATTGTGGCACTGTTCCTTTTTCCTTTTTTCGTTTTTTCTCCCGTATGGAGTTCATAGTAGCCCGTTTTCAGTTGTTCCTCGTTGGTTCTTGTGGTGCCTTATTTTCATTCAGAAATTGTAGATTGGTGCTCGGTTCCGTTTAGTTCGGTTCGGCTCGGATAGACTTAGTTTCCCTGGGCGAATTGTTATCATTTAAGAAGTAATCCTGTTGAGATATCGAAACATTCTTCACCGTCTCACTGGGCCGTTGAAATTTTCTGGCCTCGGTCATATTGGCGATATGTAATATTGAAAGTGACAAAGTGTTCAATGGCATTGGCAAGGACGCAAAAATAAATTGCACTTGGAGTCTGATATAGGTCATACATTTTTTATGACAATATTTCTAACATACCACTGGGCTTGGCATATTTTTCTTAAATTCAGATGGACTTTTTAGCTGTACCCACAGCTGGATCCCATTTGACCAAATGAGTATAATTATTGTGCGATTTAGTGTGAATGTCACCTGTGTTGATATTTCAGCGTTCATTTTTATGTTCCATTTGTTTAGCCATGGCTATAGCAAGTCCACCTGTTCCTGAACCATCGCCGATGCTTCTTCTGGGTCCTCGTTCGAAGCCAGGATGGCTGTATTGTCGGCGTATGTGTATGAAACAGGTTCTAGGACACTCCCTTAGGGTACTCCAGTTCTGATTAGATATGGGTCATAAATGAGATAATAATTCAAAATGAAAGGCAAAGAGTTGCAGAGTTGGAATGTCATTGTTAATTTCATTAAAATTACAATGTTTACAAAATACTAACTGCAATCAGAATTCCANACATTGTTTATTTCATTAAAATTACAATATTTACAAAATACTAACTGCAATCAGAATTCCACACAATTTAATGTGGTATTAAAGCAGCTTCCGAAAGTCGAGGGAAACAGATGGTTTGTGAGCTCTTACAGGTTGCAAAATTAAAATTTGATCCCGAAGACACCGCTCAACCTCAAGCACTCTCAGCTCCTCTTAAAGCCAGTGAAATTCAGTGACAGGGTGTTAAGTTTATGCCACAACGTAGACACTCGAAGCTAATATTCAATGGCGTATCTTTGGCCGCGACACCGTACATCGCCAATCCAAAGCTATTTGAAAATTTGGATTTACGAGACCATGCTTAATTTATTGTGTGTAATATTTGATACCGACACAAGTCGTTGTCAAATGAGTCCAATGAAGAGGACTATAATGATGATTCGAGGATTATAACAGTAATATGCCATTTAAAGAAACCAACCTAACAAAAGGCTGAAAACGGCGGCAGTGGAAAACGAAGACGAAAATAAGAAGTTTGTTTGGATTTGGATGAGTGGCTATGAATGGCAAATAATTTTAACGTTACGAATTTTTGAAAAAAGTTTTCCTTTTGGTGGCCATACTATGAAAGCGACATCAGAGTGTAATTATTGAACCTTGCAAACAAAATCATCAATAATAAAAGAAGGTAATAAAATAGAAGCAGTGGCATAGTGCTCTCAAAAAACATAAGGTAGAAATCAAGTAATATTTACTTTTACTAACAGAACAAAACGAATTGAACAAAAACCAATCAACCGTCTTGAAACGCTTATCTTTCACAGCATGATTTGGTTACGGTGCACGGTAAATACAACTGCTCAATTTGTCTCCTTCTTTACCACAACAACACTTTTCAACATGCGAATTATTATTTCAATAGGTCATAGTAACCAGAATCGATAGTGGATTTGACGTTTCATGGCCCGTTGAGCCATTGAGTGCAGCTTGTTGCTGTCAATATCGATATATTTATTGTCATTTTTTTGTTGTAAAGTTAGTAATCCAATTAGCACTATATGGTATTGATAAGCCTCAATGGGCCTCTCTGAATAGAGCAAACATTGCCAACATGGAGTTTATCAATAAATATTCAAGTTGTGGTTATTGGTTTTGAGAAGGGAGAAATTAAATGGAGTCTATTCAAAGTGAGAATTATTCATTGGCAATATGTAAGAAGAGAGTGGAAAATCTTAAACCGACATGTAACCTTATCTCTGAGTAGTTACACAGCCACAGTGGTCCAGCCGTGTTCTTCTCTTCTCTAAGGTTCAATGGTATCAATCTACCATTGAGATCAATAGCAGGTGCCCCTTGGTAACATATTATGACATCCACAAGGATTTGAGAATACCTTTTGTTAAGAATGAAATAAATAAAAGTATATATGTTATAGTATATATAGTATATACAAACTACAAAATCATATTTCCGCGTTAGAACTAGCCGACGACACGACTGGTGTAAGGAGACTTAAAAGATTACATGTCCCGAATCTACAAACCAAATTAATTTATTAAATAAGTAATTCATGAGATCGCAAATAATTCATTTTAACCATAATTTGAGGTCGTTTTACTTATTAATCCCCCAAAAAGGAACATATGTTTGTTCTTATGAAAACTAAGAAGAAATATCAAGCATCTTACGCATGGATCATTTATCTACATTTTAATTTTCAACAACCCGATCGTATTTGTAATAGAATGTCCATTTATTAATTTGATGAACGATTAGCGGTTTTCGGCCACTTAAAGTCTAGGCGTGCTATGCTTTATATTAGCCCTAATTTGTATGGGTAAAAGTTAAGCTAACGGCAGATAGCGTTTAATGTTTATTTTGTTTTGTGTATAAAAAAGATTTAGAAGTTTTGTGGGGAATGAAATGTTCGTCTTAAAGGCTTCTGGGGGACTAGGCTATTTGGCATATGCCAAACATATTTCATTATTTCATATATTTCTTTTTGCTCTTCCTTATGGGTTCTGGGTTTCTTGTCTAGCTAATATAGGGAAGCTGCTTAAGTGTATGTGCGTGCCATAGCAAGGTCCATTTAAATTTTTATGTGCCCTTTCGGTCTTCTTCTATTTCGACCTTCGTCTGGGCCGTGTTGTGTTCTATTGTGTTGGGAAACTCGGCCACAAATTGAGTTTACGTGATGAAATTACATTAAGTGGGTCAGTCTAACCTTACCAGCTACCCGTTGGGGCACATGCTATTGTTGGTGTCGCGGACATATGGAAATTATAAGCATAAGTGTAATTTTTTAAATGACAACATATGAGAAGAGAGGCGAATCAAGACGAGGCGACGACCACACTCCAGACGAAAAGATAAATGACTATATTAGCTTTAGCCGAAACAGAATTTCTATTTATCGCTGGAATGCAATAAAGATTGCTTGATTGATCGATTCCAAAGACCTTAAATTGCTCCTTTAGTGTGTGCATTGGCGAGTCATAAAATATGTAGATTATGATTTTCGGCCGAAAATCAACACAGTGACCACAAAATATAAGCCTTTGAGAGAATTCGGCAAAGTGGCAATTTAACTGAACGAATAGACAGACAGTGATTTAAGACTATCCTTTTAATACCCAGCTCCACTGACTGATGNCTAATACCCAGCTTCACTGACTGATGTTACTAAAATAAACGAAAATCGATGTTATTTGACAGTTTTATTAAATTGTTTCAATGTAATCGTTGTGGGGTATAAACTAGTATAAACTATAAATTATAATAAAATACATAATGAAAAAATGTNTTAATACCCAGCTCCACTGACTGATGTTACTAAAATAAACAAAAATCGATGTTATTGGATAGTTTTATTAAATTATGTCAATGTTATCGTTGTGGGGTATAAACTAAAAATTATAATAAAATACATAATGAAAAAATGTACCATTTAACCAAAAAACCAGGTAATCATGTGTGCGACTGATGTTTGCTCAACTCTTAGTGGTTTTGTTTTTAGAGGTCTGAACCGGCAAATATGCTATGTCGTTTAAATTATATTATATGCCTACCGCTTATGGTGCTCAACCGTCATTATACCCTTTTGCTGGCTGACGGCAAAATCCTACAAAATTATACAATATATAAAAAAGCATACAACGTAGAACATGCCATTTTCGTGCAAATAAATCTCGACGCTTGTCATGTGTATTTTGAAGTTTCTATGGGTGCTCTAATTACCAATTGATGTTACGAAAAGCTCATAAAACAGTAAAAAAAAACAATAGTCCGAAAGAAACCATACATGAGTTCAAAAGTTCATACGCACACACATACTAGTAATGTTGTTAGATGAAAATGTTAATTAAAATATGTTTTTATTGACCACATATGTTATGTACAGTCGTTGATTGTATACTCAAAGTCAAAAAATAATAAAAAAATTCATCAAAAAAACACACAACAAGTAACAAGTAAATATAAAAAATAACATCAAAGATGCCTTTTGGCAACAAAAGGATAGATGATGGATGTCGGTTATTATGTTGTCTGCAACCAAGCCTCAACAACAACAATATTTCAATGCTGAAGTACGCCATGATTGAAAAAATACAAAATAAACAAGAATAAATTTAAGAGATTTCTACTTCGTTTGTGTTATTCAGCAAAACGAAATAAAATAAATAAAATGGATAAAAGGAAAATATTTGCAATTTATTTGGTTCTGAAGCACCTCAACTTAGCTTTGCTATACGATAATTAATTCCCGCAAAGAACGCTCTCTCTTTAGTAAATGCTAAAACACGGAAGCCCCATATCAGAATCTCACCATGACGTAAAACGGTTCAGCCTTGTAGTTAATAAATAATTAAAATATATTGCATTTTGCAAATGCGGATTAAAAAAAGTTGACAAACATTTGCCACACTCAATCGCTCAAACATTAAAACTAAATAAAGCCGTTGTCGTTTCCATTTCCGATTGATATTAAATTCTTCTAAACTTTTATCAACCCAAGCCATTACAGCATCTTCGTCGGCAACAACATCATCAACTATCGTTGATAAGGTTTTAAAGCTCTAGCAGGTTTTCAAATGAAAGGATCAAACTGAAAGCAATATTTTTAGTCTTTTTAAATGCTAATGGATTTAACATTTAGGCCAACATCTGTTAATATCAGCGCTGGAGAAGTGTTTGTGCTTCCCACAGTTCAACGACATCATTATTACTGCATTGCTTATTTGCCATCTGGAGGAAGGGCATGTAGAAATGAAAACCGCTTTGGTGGACTACGGTGATTTACCGCGATTCTATTTCCTCATTATATAATCAATAAACAAAAAAATCTTATTATGTCTATCGCTGTGCTGGGGATCTGTGAGCCCGTTGAAAAGTTTCTTGCAAATGTCGCATATTTGACTTTTATTTCTCGTTGTTTGTTTAAAATTAATATTAAAAGTTTGCTACTATAGCGACAGCAGCAAACAACAGTCATGTATAATACAGAAATAACAACAACAACGAAAAATTAATTAACTTTCCACTGAAAACTCGATTATTTCGTTCAACAAAAAATTACCGCTTATGCCATGAAATATGACTGGGTNAGTTTAACCGTACGCAGGCTGCCGCCGTTGCTCCACATANAAACTCGATTATTTCGTTCAACAAAAAATTACCGCTTATGCCATGAAATATGACTGGGTATCAGCCAGCCGTACGCAGGCTGCCGCCGTTGCTCCACATAACCGAAAGGGTATTGAAGAAAATAAAAAGTTTTGAACAGCAGGTGTGACAAATCGATGATATGAACATCCATGAACCCACGATCAACAACGATAACAAAAGAAACAAAAAAAGGAACCCGAATATATTTCTCATCGACTATATTTTCCGTTCGTTGTTTTAATATAAAAAAATGTTATTCAGAATCTTTCTGAAGGTCGAATGATACCGAGCAGAAGGAGAAACCTGTGATGTTTTTGTAAACGCGCCATTTGTTTGCTGTCACCCATAGTGCATAAAATTTAATTTTAGAAAAGTATAAGAAATTTAATTTTAATATTACCAAATTACCATGCTTACGCATAGATTTCTCATAGAATTGAAAAAATTTCAAGAATTTTTAATGTTACTTGCGCATTGCCATACGCAATAGTTTCAAATTGTTTGAAATTGTCTAAGTTCTCTTTAGTTGGTTGTGCGGGCACTCGTGTTATACTTGCATCGTCTATAAAATTTTCTTACTTTCATTGCTTCAATTGATTAAATAGCAAATGAATGTGCAATGCATTTCGCCCAAAAAACTTTTCTCATGGAAAACAGGAATAGGGGCGGGATGAGAAAGACGCAAAACTTAAAATTTATATGATAAAATGTCATTCTTTCCTACTTCAGTTGGTCGTTCTGATTGAACTCAAACTCCCAGTAGTCAACTTGCTGTTGACCCTATTGAATCAGAGAATGTGTATAAACTAGAAGCAATGCAATTTCCGCAACTTATATACAACTTTTCGACAGTGCTAAAAATAGTTGATAAAATTACTTTTTGTTGGTCTTTTTAAGAATGAGTTGAATTTTAAAAAATTTCTGGAATGGAAACTGCTCGAGTATCCATATTCGAACAGATCATTCGTCAGAGTGTAAAAATGCCTGTTGTCCTGAAAGTGAGGCGTGGGAGGTCACAGTCACTTATAACATTAGTCACTTGTAACATTAGTTCCATTCATTGGAACTAATGTTACAATAGAGNTTGTAAAAATGCCTGTTGTCCTGAAAGTGAGGAGTGGGAGGTCACAGTCACTTAATTTCCATTCATTGGAACTAATGTTACAATAGAGAAGTCCTAAGAAAAATGAGAAAAACTTAACACGATTTGCATGGAAGTGGTGAGTAGAAGGGGTGCGCATGGACTTATGTTATTTATGACACACAAAAGTGCATTAAAATATACTCTTTCAACATATCACCAAGAATTCTGATTTTATCCTCATCTAATACACTCCCAAAGAATACTTCAATTCATTGACACCTGCCGAAGACGGCTTAGAGATGTAATTCAAATGTCCTATCCAAACTCCTGAGATCAATAAAGTGAATTGAACTGCACAGCACTTCAACATCAGTTCCGTCGACCGAAGTCAACTTACGAAGTATGTATTACTGTTCGGAAATGTTTGCTTCGTCACTCACATGACGATAATCGAGACACCTAAGGGAGGAAATATAATTTGAGACACATAGCAGCGTTAAACTTATTACGATGGATTTCATGCGAAATCATTACAAAAAATGTCCTTATTTTCTATGGAAGTGTACAAATTTATATTTTTTCTATATTTTAAAATGACCATCCATGTTCAATTTCAATAACCACTAATGCCATAATGAAAGCCAGAGGTCTCAGCGTTACAAACACAATCATGCAACACTCATCGTACAAATATAAAAATAAATAGAGAAAAACGAACTGAAGCCGATTAAATTTGAAACTTGTTGTGTAGTTCTTTAAAATCTGAAACCATAATACCCCACCCTATTTGTCGCAGTCGGATGCAACCCTCTACTCACTATTTATGAATAATAGCGTATTTACTTGAAATAAAAAACCAAAAGACAACAAAAACTAAAAACCTTAAAGTAATGTTGAAATGCCAATGTTGAGTAAAAATTCCGTTCAATGATGTAGAAAAATGAGTTCCAGGCTAGAAAATCAATCGAAAAATTATCATTGAACATACAAGCCACGTTTGGCAAGGTATGTATGTACTACATACATACATACTATGTAGCTATCCTTAAAAGATCACCAATAAACTCTAAAAAGAACCGTCGATAAACCAGCACTAATTTGGGCCACATCTATTATTTTATTATACATCAATGCAACTGCAATAGCTATTTCATTATCAGTACTCAACACAGCGCTCGTCTGGAGCAACAAGTTTAATTGCATTAATTTGGTTGCCTTTTGGGCTCTGTTGCGTTGTGTGCTGTGCAGAGCCTGAGAAGTGTGAAAATGCAGCAATGCAATATCGCCCGGAAAATCATCAAAGGCATAAATATTCTATGAGCGGCACTTGCACACGTGTCCTCAATGAACCGAGGCACGTACTCGGTTAGGTTACAATTTGCCTTTCGGTTTTTTGTACAGGCAATTCCGTCAATGTGAATTAATCCCGAAAGGGCCCCACTGATTGCCACCGCTGGTGATATTCTCTTTTCGATTAACCACTGGCATTTGTATTTATTTATAAGAATGTCATGCTTTGCTAATTATTTGGTTCCTATCAACCCCGATGACTTTAAAGTACACACGTAATTGGCACAACAAATTTTAATTAGCCTCTTCAAATCGTTATGGTCGGATTTCGTAGGGTAAGGTACAAAGTCTGTTTAGAAGGATATAAACAAGCAAGACACAAATGAAGAGACTCTATACCCGATTGACCGAACCATTTTATGAATGAATAAATTGATGGATTATTTGATTGATTGGTTGAGTACGCCAGATTCAACGGAAACAAATATCCATCCAAACATTTACATTCACCATCTATAAAATATTTTGTTTATTAGTTTCTTGAGTATATGCTAATACATTTATAGGTACAAATACAAAAGCGTATGGTGCGAAAAATATGCACTAATAATTAAGTATGTTAACAAGTTTACNTATAAAATATTTTGTTTATTAGTTTCTTTAGTATATGCTAACTGGTATATATAACAACAAAAAACAATATGTGTGATACATTTATAGGTACATATACAAAAGCGTATGGTGCGAAAAATAAGCACTAATAATTAAGTATGTTAACAAGTTTACATATTTACAATAACAAAATTTACAGGTAGGTATTGCCATCAATAAAAGATGTACATTTTTTTGCTAGATAGTTGGCTTTAAGGAACTTTGCTGTACACTTTATTTATTTAAAATTATTTAAGTACTCATAGTAATTTTTATGTTAGTAACTTTTTGGGGATTGCAAAGTCCACCAATCTTTTAGCAATTATAACCTTTCTTTTTGATCGTTGTGCTTTAAGGTATCGATAAAAACAGAATGTTTATAGTTTTCAAGAAAATCCACTTCGCCCTTTTGTTTAAATTAGATGCTAGGATATGTTTAAGATGATATTTGGTGTTTGGTATTTCTCCGGGCACATGGACTCTACTCCAGGAACTTGTCGAAAACGTTCATCGGTTTGAAAAGTTTGTACCAAAAACAGCATTGGGCAAACTTCGTGAAACTTCAGTCTACACTTCATTATAAATCACGCAATCAAATTGGATTTTACTCACGGCATGCGGAATACTCGAGTAGACTGCACTCTATCATGCGTCATCATCAGTTTTGGACCGTGGATATTGAAAACGCCACTCCGCCTTCAACATGCGGGAAAACTTAATGGGTAACTATTAGAGCGAACTTTTAGAAATTCTGTTTTGCGAAATGTTTGTGCCATTTCCAATCATAATTATATTGCCACATTCGCACAGTAAACGGCATACCTACAGCAAATTTATATGTGTTAACATTATCATTTTCGAATATTATTAGCGTATTTGTTAATAGAATCATACACCTTATCGAACGAACTATCTTATTGCCGTACCAACAAAAATATTTTGATAACCTAGTATTTGTACATCTACGACGGGGCGATAAGAAGATGACGTAATAAATCGACAACGTTTTGAATACAAATTCTCTATCAAAATAATATCGAACATTTTGAAAAAAATACAAGAAAATTAATTCATACCGCCATAAATTATTTCTATTCCCATGCAAGCTTGTCGCTCGTTTGCATCGCTTTATTACATACAGTTTGTCACATAATTGTTTTCAAAACGTACAAATTAGCGCAATCTCAAACTTAGAGTCGAATAAAATGAAAACTAATAAATATTTTTAACTNACAATCTCAAACTTAGAGTCGACTAAAATGAATAATGAACTAATAAATATTTTTAACTTTTTTTTCATATTATTTTTATTTCAACATTTCTTAATCTACTTAACGCAAAAAAAANNAAAAAAATTCTTAGAATTTGAGTTTAATGGGAAAATACAGGGTAACAAACAAAACAGTCGCATTTCATGCTGTCACATAATTGTTTTCAAAAAAACAGAACTAGAGTAAAGAGGAACGAAAAAAAGCAAAATCCATGAAAAAAAATCGTATTTAATAATTTGTGTGGCCTCCGTTATTGTCAATGACTCCTTGCAACCGTTTTTGCATAGACCCGAATAGCTTTTTCATGTCCAAAAACTCAGGAGTCTTCCTTTACAAATCTAATTAACTCATTTTTGGTTTTGGGAGACCTTTCGGCCACTTTCTTTTTTAAAATTGCCCACACTGCGAATTATTGAAGAAACGATGACATTTTAAAGACCGAAATAACAAAAAGCGCCCCAATATTCG
>JXPZ01000114.1:1474-12663 GCA_001014575.1 Themira minor
AGATTGTAGGGAAGGCTTACAAACACTCCGACGGATATCTTGGAATGCACTTGACAGTGCTGGCTGACGCCGTGTGCCCGAAGGGATGGCACACCACTTGAAATGGAAGGAAGGGTTCCCTTACAATGCTCGAGAAGTACGTGTCGACAGTATTTCCGCACACACACACACACGAGAAGAGCCGTCAATCGATGACAGACTATTGATAAGAGCCGCCACGGCAACACACTCCCGGATCACTCGAGAATTTTGAAAAGCCCCTGTTATTTGTAGACAGATGACACACACGCTTGTGTGGGTTCATTGACGGGCATGTCGTAGGCGCTGACGTCAACGTCGGCATTTAACCTTCAGTGTGCAACATGCCCCCGTCCCCCCCAGAATGTTTTGATTGTAATTGCCTTTGGCGTGTCGACCACCGAAATGGCCTCTCCTCGATGAAATGACCAACGCCAACAGACACTTCCTTGTGCGTTCGAAGGAAGCTTAAGTACTGCGGCCCGTATGTAGCCAATGCTCGCTTTTATGACCTATTGTTGTTGATGTCCGTCCGCTGGCCCCATTCGTGGCAGATAGCTTTTAGAGGATTATGCCAGCATTTTATAGCCCGCTATTATTGTCATTTTACAAGCCTTGAGCACATTTCGAGAGAGTCCGCAACGCAATTCGTTGAAATGTTGCCCTAATGACTGCAATGATGAGTGTTTGTGTGTTTGTGCTTGATTTAAAGTGTTTCGAAAAGTTAATGGACACTTAGGCTTAAAAGCCCCGCCCATCGAAAAAGGCTCAAGTGTTACAAAACGATTTCCCAGTGGCTCCGAGTGAGAGTTCTTCATGTCATAAATAACAATTACATCGAAGAAGGTCTTCGATGGTTTGAACAATAAATTACCGAACATTTTCGATATTGGCCTGGGTTCGATTGTCGTCACCCAAACACTAGCCTTGAGTGCCGATTTATTACTATTAATTGTAATTTAGAGCTTTTAATGAAGATACAGAAGGGTTTCGCATGGGATACTCAAATTTGAATGACAAAATAAATATGATGTATATGTTTGCTACTCACCACCGCACATTAGGATGCCCAGCAAAAACGCCATGGTGCAGCCGGTCCACGTCATTTTGAATTTGATGATGTTTTTTCGCCGCCAAACACTGACACTGTCACTATTACAATTCAAATCGTGCATTTTCCTTTTTTACTCCAAATTGTTACACCAAAAATATGCGGAAAAAAAAACCGTGAATGGCACTTCAGAATTTTATGGCGTTGGGATTAGCGCAACCGTGATGGGGCAATAATGCGTGCATAAACAGTGGCACGCCGCAAATGTTGCATGTGTTCGCTGGCTGTGATCGTGCTGGCTCACTTCGTTGGCGGTAGCGCGGCGTACAACGTTTTAATGGCCGCGGCTCAACGGTGGCGGCTCGGCGGAATGAATGAAAATCGACGCACCCAGCGCGTTGACGATCCGGAATGAATGAATGGCACGGCCAATGTTTATATTTGCGAAATGTGAAAAATCACAAATTGATATTTTATGACAGGAGGCCGGGAGAGTGAGCGCTGCATGTGTCTGTCGGCAGCATAGAAAATTACTTTTTATGAGGGCTCGCACACGCACTTCGCTAAGCAATAAACGGAAGTTTTTATAACGCCTCTGTGTGAAATCGCTCTTTATCGATTCATCAGTGTCGAAGGCGTGAACGCCGCTTGCGACGCACGTTAATTTTGATTTAATTGATACGTTTATTGTTTGAAGGTGCTCCCGGCAAGCGTAATTACCGGTTTCCTGTTCTAAGTGCGCTTCTTTATCGTTCATAAATCACTGGGGCCCACACGATTCGATCGCGGTGTTTCCTTTCAATTCACACGCGAAATTTGTTGCCCCGTCCCCGGTTTTGTATACTTCCGTTACTTCGAAGCGGATTGATTGCATTTGGTCACCAGCCGGTCGTCGCGGGTGCTGTATCTTTTCACAGTAGTGTTTTTGTTTACACAGCAACAACAACAACAACACGAAGAAGCACGTCGGGTCGGCGTGTCATGTCAGCTGGAGATTAGACGTTGCTGCTCTTTGTTTCGAATTGTCATAACAAAACGAAACTGAAAAGTGTTCCGCCTCACACTCTTGTTGTTGTTGGTGGCAGCTCCCCCTTCAACATCTGACAAATTGAGAGAAATTTGTTTAGAGTTTGTCCCGTCGCTATGCGCGCTCAGCAGTTTTATTTTAGTATGAAGAATTGCAGCCAACCCATAAATAATGCAAGAGAAATTCTGAAAAAATATTGAAAAATTCAAAAAATTATAATTTTAAACACCAAAAGGAAATATTTGAAATATCTCAATTTTTACAAATTCATTATTAAAATACTTTACACCAAAGCTTACATTCCATTTCGCACGAAAACCACACTCGTTTGGCAACGCGAAAAAAACGTACCCACAATACAAAGCGAAAACTGTAAACCACAATGAAATTAGGAAAATATGATGAGTTCACTGTTTACGTGTTGTTCCCGATGGTTTTTTATGATTTTATTTGTTGCTCGCGTTTTATTTACACATAGCACATACGCTCACTCAGTAGCACCCGCCGTTGCGCCGCTGTCGCTCAGAACGTTGACAAGCGAATGAAGTTTATTGCGAAAAGTTCCAATGAAACTACCACAACAAAAAACACCACACAACTCCGGCAGACGGCAGGAAAACATCCCCTCACACGACACACGAAACAACACAACAACAGCAACATCAAACCAAGAAGACCACTCTTTGCTTTGAGGCCCCCGCAAGACGAACAGCCTAATCAGCACCAGAGTGAGTGAGCATAAATGAAGACACACTTCTATAATTAGCACAAAGTGAGTGGCGGTGGTGTCTTATTGGAAATGTTGCCCGGCAAACACTGAAAACATCAAATGTTGCTGTTGGAATTGAATCTAAACATTTTAGTGCATAGAATGTTGCCAAGTGGGCCGGGCAAGTTTTCTTAAAATGTTGCTGGGCCGTATGCATTCATGTTGATTGATGAGCCGACGCGAATCGCTCCACCGAGCAACGTGCCAACTTTTTCGAGAATTTGCCGGCAAGCAAGCGAATGTTGAGCGAATTCCCGGAGAGTGTTGCGTGTGGCTGGGGTGCTTTCCTGTTGTCAAGCCTATACGGTACTTGGCTGGAGGGGGCAGGCTTACAAAGTGAAATTAATCAAGACGTAATTATATACTAAAAACGAGCCTTTCGGTGATAATGATGTTGTGATTTTGTTCCTTCTGTTTTATTGTAATTGCTTGTTTTGTATGTTTTGTTGGGACTGTTCAATTTACACAGGAAGTAGCGTTTTAACAAGCAACATCATTATTTAACATGGCGCTCCTTTCATATGGCTCACACTCATTGTGCTGACGATAATGATGCAACTTGATGGTCGGTGGCACAAACATAACAAAAGAACGTACGCAAACAGATATGAAAAAACAACAACATCATGGGGTGGCGAAAATCTGACACATGTATGCACTAACCGAAAAATATAGAGGGGAGTTGAGTTCAAAATAAAACACAAAAAATAAAATAGCCCATGATGCTCAAAAGCATAAATGCAAAATAAACACATTAAGGAATTCCCTGTTAGTGTGTTTGTTCATTGTTGTTGTTGTTTTTGTTCAGTGTGTGTCAATTTATGTATCGTGCCGTCGCTGTTTGTTGGTTTTTCATCATTGGCAAGTGTTGTTGCCTTCCAATTGAAATGTGCTTATTTCTCGTTTTGTTGTTGTTATTGTTGTTGTTGCTGCTGTCGTGGACGAGATGTTCTGCTAATTATGTTTCGCATAAATAGAGGGTGTTCTCCTCGAGCCGTCAGAGAATACCCTCTCCGCGTCTCGGTTCGGGTTTTTTTCCTGTACGGCTGCTCTTCAACTTTAATGAGCTTGGCGAGAAAAAAAATGCAGAAAAATTGAAAATCATTTTTAAACGCATTACCCTCATGTCTTCCGACATAATTTCGCTCACTTTTCGGTGGCACTCGCACATTACACGGCTCCGCAATGTGTAACGGATGGCCTGGTGGCTCTCCATGCATGCAACGGCACAGCGAGCAAACAAGCGGCCACATGTGCAGCGCGATTTAAGTACTTTTCATGTTGTTGTTGTTGTTGTTGTTGGTGGCCGACAACAATAACAAAACTATTGACCGAACAATTTTCGCATTTTCGTCCTTGTTTGTTGTTTGTTTATTTGCTTATCTCACCCTCACCGTTTAAGCCGGTAATTCGTGCTTGCGTTGCGCGCACTTTAAAACAATGCAAACAAGCAAATACCTTGAATTATGATGAACACATCAATTTTACTTAAACGCTCAATTCCGCTGATTGACGAGCCATTTGGCATTCAAATAAATCATGGCATTTCCACGATATTAATGTGATTGATTTGAACTGGGGCAAATGCCTATGCAAACAAAACACTTTAATAAATGCCTACAAATTTCGAAATCTCAAAANACACTTCAATAAATGCCTACAAATTTCGAAATCTCCAAAAGCAATGCCCAAACAGGCATTTCGCATTCGAAAATCACAATTTATGTACTCTCCATCAGAATGACATCGACAGTGGAGTTTTATGAATTTGCTTGTTTTTGATTTTCATCGTCTTTAAAACTTTTTTATGACCCTCCCAATGAGAGACCGAAAGCCCTACGCCCAAAATCAAATTCGAAATTGTTAANAAAATCAAATTCAAAATTGTTAAACACGGCGCCCTCGCCGAAATGTGGCCTCAATGGCAATGTGTTTACAAGCCGCTCTGCGGCAAGTAAATATCCTTTTTTATTACAATATGCAACAGTAATAACCCCATTAAATGCAGACACCAACAAGGCTGAAAAAAAACACCAACCAAGTGGCGTTTTGTGGTATTTGCCTTACGGTCGGTGGCTTTGGCCTGGGGGGAGGGGGCGTAATATAAATCGAAACATNCCTGGGGGGAGGGGGCGTAATATAAATCGAAACATGCGTGCAACATGTACACACATTTGAGCATTTTATGAAAGTGTTTATGGCCGACGATGCAACAGCAACAACAGCGGCACCGGCAGCACGAGCTATGAACATCAACATCGCCATTGAACGAAATCAAACCCGTGAATGTGGAATGCTCATGGGTCGCCGTGGCAATCGTACATGCATTTGATCGGCATTGAGTGTTGAGCATGTCAACACCGCGCCATAAAAAGAACACGTGACATTGCCGTTCGACAACAACTCAAAAGGATGTGGCCCTTGCATTGGGTCTATTTATACGTTACGACGCAATTTGAATTAAATTTTGTGTGTTTCAATTCAATGTCACTGAGTAGTGTCGACAATGACGCACCTCGATGATGATTCTAATTAGGTGTCCTTTGAGTGGTGCCAAAAGTCTCTTTCGTCTGCTGACACATCCAATTAGGCCGGTCCAATTAGTGAATTGCACTGGCTTGTCGACCACACTGATTGTTCTCTCGCCCCGGATATTAACTATGATTTTGCATGACCATTCACCACAATCGAAGAGATTTGCCTCATTTGGCCGTAATTAATGCTATGAAATTGTGATGGCCCCACAAGTGGCAGTGCAGAGTGGACAATACTGCATGAGATACCTAATGTAGGTATAATTAAAATGTTCAATACAACAACCAACAAACTAAGGAAATATGAGGATTTAAATGGGAGTCTAAGACGCTAAAGGGAAAGCAATGAAGAGCCCTTTTATTCTTAAAAAATGTTTAAAAAGTCTCTCAAAAAGTGTTCTTTTATACTCTAAAGCCTTAAAAATTATTCATTTAAATCAACAATTTTGTTGTCTTGTTCATTGCAAGTACCAACAAATTGTATCCTATACGTCCATATTGGTTTTGGGTTTTGTGTGGACCAAATTTAATTTGCACCATCATTACGAGATGACGGCGTCTATGTCGATGATGACAACGAACTACACAACATGGCGTCCCTGTGGTCGCAGGAACGACGACATTTTGTGCAGTACATGCGGCCAGCCGAAACGTGGCCAAGACTCCGGCTGTGGCTCCGGCTCANAGTGTTGGCCAAGACTCCGGCTGTGGCTCCGGCTCAATGCAATAATAAAATGAAAATCCCCACAACAATGGGTACAACTTGCTTTTGTCGCAAAAGCAAAGAGAAACCGGAAAGCGGTAATACCATCCACATTATCCATAACAATGACGAGGATCCAAAATCAAAAACATAAAATTTCATAACAATAAGAAATGTTGTTGAGAAATGAATTGTGCGTACTTTCAGAGGACACTCTTGGTGAGAGGAAGGCGTCTTTAAAAGATGGACTTGCGAGTGGAAGAAAGTTTAATGGGGAAGTAATAAATTAGGAAATGCCGAGAGTTTTGTTTGGAATTTTGGGCATTTTTAAATGACTCAAATATTCAACTTGAAGAAAAATCAGAGTCGAAATATTTGTCATTTCGAGTGCTACGATTTGGTTTCACCACCAGATGGCGCTTTTCATGAAGTTCCCATTGTTGGCACCTCTGAGGGAAGTCTTTTTATTGCCCTATATTTCATGGTACTAAGTAAAGTCGTCTTGGCTTTTACTCCACCAAAAGAATTTTTTGAAAAATCGTTCGCAGCCTCGTCGTCGTGTGTACTTTCCGAAGCATAAATTTCAATTGTTTGCATTGACATCATCATCGCAAGCAGTGAAATAAATTTATAATCCCTGCGGTGGCAATATATCACGTAAAAATCTGTGCTGCACACAGTTCGACTTTCTACGTGAATAATAAATATGAAGCCGACAGAGTGAAAGTTCTTCCTTTCACTATGGGTTTTTTTTCCTTTTTTTCATGATTTTTTGTATATGAATATTAGTAAAATTTTGTTGTTATTATTTCAGCACACATCACTCACATACATGGCGACTATTAGAATCTTTGCTGTGCTCCACACAACACCATGNCTTTTTTTCCCATGATTTTTTGTATATGAATATTAGTAAAATTTTGTTGTTATTATTTCAGCACACATCACTCACATACATGGCGACTATTAGAATCTTTGCTGTGCTCCACACAACACCATGGAATCCCCATGTAACATCTGTCAACACCGGTCGGGTTGGGTGACAATGACGGACGAAATGCAAACTTGGCTCTCGTGTGTCGTGGCGGTGGCGTGGTGGCAGAGGGGGCCGGGGCACACAGCCGTTGATATTTCGTGACACTTGAAGAATACTCGAAACGTTTTCCCCACACGGACTTATGAGGAATTTTACGACACAACACACAAACGAAAACAAAACCAAATGTCAGTCACTCAATTGCAAGTAAGTACTCCAATTCATATGTAAAATTGTAACATTGAGAAGTGTGCATTGAAGATGTGGCCTGTTATGCGAGACATGCCCACAAACACATGTACAATTTTTTTTTATGATGATGAACGTTTTTTGAGTCGGTATTTAAGGCAATGTCTCAAAATGCTCGGAAAATTGCTGCTTATACATCATTGATTCAAGTAGGTGATGATGTCGTTCTATCGGGCTTATACCACAATCAATAAAGTAAACGAGTTTACCGGGTGGTTTGCGGGGGGTTTTGGGGAATTCATTGCAATAAATTATAAATGAGGCTACGTATTTGTTTTATACTTTGTGTTGCATTCTTGCAAATCATCGGCAAAGCAGCACTGCAAAGTTGTCTCTATCGAAAAGAAACTTTCAGCTCATCATCTTTGGAACATTTTGGCTTTAAGCATATTTCATTTGAATATAAATTGAAGCTGCAATTGAAAATTAAACCAATTAAAGTGTTTGACTACCAGCGTCTTGATGCAATTGCACAAATGAGTCGTATGTTCGATAAACAATGGAAAGCTCACAATGTGGGGAATGTGAACATTTCGTAGTGGGGAAATGACTAGAATTAGACGAAAATCAAAGAAGCTTTGAAAATTCCATGGAATATGCTAGATCGTTATATTGTGGTCCTCCTTTGCCCAATTTCATATTTTCAATATTTCTCTAAAACGACAATGACACAAAAAATGTATGATCGAAGCATCTCTTAGAAAAATTCTTCGAGCTTGGCAATTGCTATGCATGCGTGGCACATCCTACCCCACAAGACGTACAGTTGCGGTAGAGCACAGTCGCAATCGAGGGTAGGAGAAACTTTTGTTTTCTTGATTACATTGCACAAGAAGACCAACAGTGAAATAATATTTCGTACGAAACGAAAAAATTGCCCCAAAAAAAACAAGGTTTAAACAATTGTCCTTAGTGTGTGAGTGTGTGTGTGTGTAAAGGATGAACCAATGCTCACACAATTTGCGGCATTGCATTTGGTTTTCTTGTTACGTGTTTCGCCTTTGGTTTTGCTTGCCAGCGGTGGCTCTGCCAAATTAGTTTAACGCAATTGTTCTTAAGTAATTCCAGGAATACAAGATTCCACACACGAAAGCGAGAGAGAGAGTGCCGTTCGGTAGGCCACACACACATACATGCACCCAACAATGCAAGTTTTAATTACTTTATTATGTTGAATTTACAATGCACAATGTCGGGTTCTCCGTTGTTACACGAGGCAACATCTCCGATTGTTAATTATAATACGAATTTCGCAAATTATTGCACATTGCATAGAAACGCAATATAAACGTATTGAAATAGTTTTTGAGAGCACCAAAAATGTGCACAAATATTTTCGGACATTATATTTCTCGGTTTTTTGTCAATTCTGGTACATGCCATATTAAGTTATTTTATATGCAATTTTTCGAATGCCAACACCAAGCAAAAGAATTTCGACAAAACTTTTTAGTGAAATTCTGTGATAAAATACCCCCAAACCAGAAAGTTTTCTACGCTCGGGCGGCAATGTTGTTGTTTTTTCTTCAATTTGCAAAAACTCAAAAATTATAGAAATTTAATACAAAATTTGCAAGCGTTTTAAATTTAAATTTGTTTATTCTTTGAAAATTCTTTCTAACAAAATCGTTTGGGCAATATTAAATTCGTTCAGACCTTTGCTCGCACAACAATTCCAAATGCATGTAGTGGCTTCCTCGGGCCGTTTGCCGTTCGGAATTTTGAGCAAACATTTAAAATGCTAATACCGCTTTGCCGGGCCGTGCTTAGATAAGGTGAAACAAATTGTTGTGTGTGCCTGTTAGGTTGAGTAATCGCAGAGGAGGGCGTGAGAGTTTAAAGCCAAAACTGTGCATTATTTAAATTAGTTTAATTAGTGAATAATGTAAATGCTGTGCCCCGACTCGGCAAGCACCGTAATTATCGTCACTTGAGGATTTCGCAGCTCGTCGTCATGTCGTTGGCGGCGTATGTGCAATGAAATTTATGTCTATTTTGTAGAGGCAGTTTTTAATAGGCGGGCAAATATTTATACGAAGATTATCATAAAGTTTATGTGAAGACGTTGAAAATCAGTTCAAAATGGAGCATATGCAGTTGGTAAATTAAAAAAAGCTTTCAAAATTGTAAACTAGAAAGTTGACATATCAATCACTTTGTCGAGCTCTCAAAAAGTTTCAATTTAATTTGCACTCAATAAAACAACAAATTATCTCTCCGTACTCCTGCTAAACTGTTTGATATTAGCGAAGTGACCTTTTTCGGGGCGCCCCCTGTAAAACCCGCTTGTTCGAAAATTACCCGAAAATGATTTACTCCATTCATTTGTCACTTAACGTCTGTCCATTATTGACCATCTCCGTGAACATCTGAAGCAGCAACAACAAACATGCCGGGCTTATTTCATCGATGGACTGCGAACGAGTGGCACTATGCCGAAAAACGAGAAAACATCAATAACAACAAATGGCCCCGGCCGAGACGTTCAAAAAGTTTTTACATCTCTGTTAAGTTGGTTGTGAAAAGTTTCGCCTTCACTTTTTTGGCAAAACAACATTTTAAAGAAAATTATTTGGGGCAATGCGAAAATCACTTTCATGTGAAAATTTTGAGTTTCACTTCACATCCAGGATGTGGCCTCTTGTGACATGCTAAATAATTACGCATAGTTTTGGGTGACTTTGGGTAGTTTTAGTTTTCCTACATTTTTCGGTTGTTGTTGTTGGTAAATAAAACTTAATAAACTCGCAAAGTTTGTCGTTTGTGAAGCGAGTCTATTAAAGAAAATGACATACCCATTCCATGAGCAAAGACAAAGGCAACGCACCAATCATCGCACGATTGTTGTGTTTCGCTTGATTTTGTGGCTATTGAGCAACTTCATTGGAATGTTTAATTCACGATTTTCACTGTCTCAATAGCAACCGGCGTTCAAGGTACTCTCCCTACTTGCCCCCCTTTCCCCAAGCCTAAAGGGTAACATTGTTGCGATTTCCAACTGTATTCGACCTCACTAGCACAGCCAGTGTGGCCGGGCCGACTCCCATGAGTGATTGCTTATGGTTGTACGCTTGCCCGCTACACAAATCATGTGTGCTGCTGACGAACTCTATTCGGCTTTAGGGTACTTTGGAAGTGTTTCTTGTGGCAACCGGCGAGCGGGTGTTCGTGCGAGCGATTCAACTGAAATTGTAAGCAATAAAAATGACCAAAAGTTAAGCTTTACAAATTGATTTAGTTCATCTGGGCCAAAAGTCCTTTCAGTGTTCTACGCTGCAAACGTTTTCGAGGGAATGCCTTTAAAATTGAATGCAAACGAAGATTTCGCTTTAAAATGACAAGGATTTTTTAAAATGCTACTCGATTTAATCAAATTTGATTGCCTTTGTGGCTGCTTTAATAAAAACCCAATTTGCAGTTGCTTCAGCACAATGGCGTACAACTTGAGAATTTATAACGAAACTTTTTGTGTGGCCGCTTACGAAACTACAAATTTGTCCACACCAACTTATGCGCATTATTTTGCATTCGAAATGAAAATCACATTTCACTTGTCATTCGTTGCGACTCGAGCAGCAGCAGCAGACAGTCCATTACGATTGCTCTTTGTTTCAAATTGTCAAAGCAGGCCCATAAATTTCGAAGATGGCAATTCCGTTGACCTGAGTCGGGCCAACGCTTGCTTACCTAATACCTATTTAATTTGCCGTGGGTCATTTTACAGTGAACTTATCATTAAATTGCCAGTCAACACAAACGCGCAGGACGCCCGGACACGGGCCAAGAAAAATGTCATGCAATT